>PVHY01003634.1:0-47720 GCA_004024945.1 Uropsilus gracilis | reverse complement strand
TTGTACATGTACCACATTTTTTTTAGCCAATCATCCATGTGGGCATTTGGTTTGTTTCCAATTCTTTGCAACTGTAAACAGGGCTGCAACGAACATGCGTGTTATGTGACCTTTTTAAACAGAGTTTTTGTTAAGTTATTACCAACAGCCTAAATGGAAAAATAAAATAATTATTTTCAAAAGTTATCTATTACACTTAGTACTAAAATATATGGCTAACTGGTTTCCAAAAGATAGGGCTGCTCTCTCTTCCCTGGTACCATGCTGGGAAACAGGCACTCACCTACTGGCTAATAAGAACTCATCTCAATTAGACCAAGACTATGGTTTGTGTCTGGGATGGGTCACTCTGCAACATGTGGAAGAAATGATGGATGTTAAGTGTTCAGTCAAGGGTACATACTTCAAAGTCGAGCACGGTGGCACGTGTCTGTAAGTGCCAGCCTATGGAAGCGCAGCTGGGGCTGGGGACTGTGGTTGGAGTCCCGCCCAGGGCAACATAGTGACAAGACCTAGTTTCAAAAAAAAAAAAATAGCTGGGCATGGTGGCATGGGACTGTAATCCCAGCTTCCTGGGAAGCTGAGGCTGGGGATTGCTTGAGTCTGTGATCCCCTGGGCAATGTGAGCCTGTGGTTCCATGGACAAAACAGCAAGAACCAGTCTCAAAAACAAAACAAAACAAAACGGGGGGGGGGGGAATAATTCATACTACAAAACATAGTGATATTGGTTTTTCTTTGGCATTTTCATCTGTGAATGGGATTTTTAAAATCAGAACGACCAGCACATACTGGGGCAGAGCGGCAGATAAGGGACATAAAAACAAAACCATTAATTTATATTCCAATGTCCAAGGTGGATTTTTGCAGTAAGACAAGGAGCCTGAAAGAGGAAAGAATGTCATATTCCTGTGCAATCACTTAAAAAAATTAAAAATAAAATATATGGTCAGACTAATGTGTTATCCTGCCTCATTATTTCATCAAAATAGTATAGTCATGACTCCAACATGATCTCCGTAGATATTAACTTACAGATTTTTAAAATACACATTATTTATAAGTATCAAATCATAATCTCTGTAGGGTTTGGCCTAGGGATCAATGTGTTTTAAAAGTGCCAGATGATAGTACTATGCAGCTGAGGCTGCATATTTCTTTAAATGTCTCTACAAAACATTAACAACTTTTTTCTTTTAACTAATTCTAGACCAATTTTTAAGCAAATGGGTTTAAACATTTCCTTAAAACAGTACAAATTTATACAATTAAAGTCCAATTCATTTCTCAAGATTTTTAAACAGTAATTTTTTTCCAGTTTATAAAATGTATTTTGAAAGATGATTTTTTTTTAAAGAGACTAGTTCTCACTATGTTGCCCAGGGTTGTCTTGAACTCAAGGACTTAAGTGATCCCTACCCTCAGCCTCCCAGGTAGCTGGGACTACAGGTGCGCGCTACCATGACCAGCTGAAAGATGAATTTTTTAAAAAGGTACACTTTAACTATCTAAACACCAAACTTTCCTATTTTCAAATTAAATGAAGTCAGAAAGCTCTAGTCACAACGCCAAAGTACTCTTTAAATTATAAACCTGTTACAATATAAGTTGCATTACTAACAAAAAGCTTTTTCATTTAAAGGAAAAATTGCATATAAATGCACAACATCCAAAATAGGCAGAAAATAATCACAGAAGAACTGAAAAAGGAAGACTCTAGGAAGATTTTTTAATTGAAAATTTTCTCTTTGATACAAACCTGGATTAGTAGCATAGTATTCCTAAATTTTCTTTCTTTTTCAAGAAAACTGTAAGACCAAATCTCCTGAAAATGTGAGTCTCAAAATAAAAAGACATAAATTCGAATCTACCTAAAAGAGCTATGCTAAACACACTTTCCTTTTAAATTGAATAAAATTTATTTAAAGTTAAAAGTTTATTTAGAATAGATGGTATAGTTGGCTGGTTCCAAAAGAATTAAAAAGGTCTTCCTACCATTTTCATATCAACACAGTCTACCCCTAGCCCACTCCCATGTAACCAGTTACTAACTCCTTAGAGATCCTTCCAAATTCTTTATGCATACACAAATAAATAGCAAATACAGATTCTTATTTTCCCCCTCCTTTGTACAAAAGGTAGATTATCATATACATTTTGATGTACCTTGTTTACTGTGCTGTTTAGAACCTAAAAATATGTATCCCAGAGAATTCTCCTTATTATAGAAAGCTTCCTCATTCATTTTATAGATTTCAATGAAGTAGAATGATAAAAAGTCAGCCCCTTTACTTTAAAATTTATCTTATAATCCTCTTACAATCATCCCAACAAAGACATAGTATGGTTGTAACAATATTCAGAATTTAAAAAATCTCATCTGATATTTGTATTATTAAGACTTTTCCTGAAGCAAGTATACCTACTAAGAACTGAACAAATCAAAAGTGCTGCTTGATGAATCACCACTAAGTGAACACACCTTTCTAACTACTACCCAAGTTATGATATAAAACATTAATAATATATTACCTATTTGATTTTTAAAAAAGTATTTCATGAGCTGTTATTTGCTAAGAAATATGTTAAGGGAAAATTAATAGGACTTCCTAAACTTCCATTTGGAATATAGTTTGGGATTATATTTCTTACACTTCATTTTACACAGCCTGTTGACCTTTGCTACTTTTTTCTTTCAAATAAATTTTTTTTTAATTTTTTTATTTTTAAGAGACTAGGTCTCACTATGATGCCCAGGGTTGTCTCAAATCAGCAGACTCAAGTGATCCCCAGCCTCAGCCTCCTGGGTAACCAGGATTACAGGCACCCGCCACCATGCCTGGCCTTCTTTCAAAATTTTAAATAGTTCATGCATACAAATATAAACATAAACACATGAATAAGACTAAAGAAAATTAAACAAACATCCAGGTAGGTAAATTACAGCCGGAGAAGCAGCCTCCCCCACCCTTCCCTCAGGGCAAAGTTGTACAGCCTAATGGTTAAGAGTATGAAGTATGAAGCCAGACAACCAGGCTTTGGTTACAAGGTCTACCACTTAAAAATGGGGACTACACTGGAGGAAAGAAATTAAATATTAAACAATGGAAGAAAATAAAAATGTTTACTTTTTAAAAAAGGTGTGATTTGGGCAAATTAAAGTTTTCTGCACCCATATTTTATAAATATCTTTATTTATAAATGAGACTAATAGTCTTCACAGCAGGTACTCATTTAATTATGAGAATTAACTAAATATATATTCATAAAGTGTAAAGTATTTAAAACATTTTACAGTATATATTACCTAAAATTGAGCTAATTTTGAATTCATTCCCTGCTTCTCACAAAGTTTACCAATCTATTATTTTATATATTGCAAAATAGATATATGAACAAGTATTGTGATTTTTAAATTTATATTAGTAGCACAGTCTAAGCAGCCCTTTGCAACTTGCATTTTTTCATTCATCATTTCTTAGCTTAATCTATATTGATATGTATGGCTTTCATTCATGTTCATAATATACAGTATTCCATGATGTAAATTAACAGTAGAGTTTACATATACCTGTCAATAGATATCTGGATTGCTTCCAGCTTTTTGCTATTATGAGAAATGCTAGTATAAGCATAATTAAACTTGTCTCCTGATAAGATAAATTTTTCTATACTATGTATATAGGTGATGAAATGCAGGGTATACCCAAGTTTAACATTACAAAAAAGTCAAATAATTGATGAAAATGATTATATTACAGTACTACATTAAAGAGATCTTAAATCAATAATCTACGTTTACAACTTAAGAAACTAGAAAACAAAAGAAGAAATCCAAACTCTGCTAAACTCTGATTTCACTAGGCTATTGCTTTATGTGCCAGGACTCTATGGGGATATAATTCACATACCACACAATTGGCCTATTCAAGTGTACCATTCAGAGTTGTGTGGTCATCAACCACAACCTATTTTATAACATTCTCATCTTCCCAACTCCCACCCCAAATATACCCCTACTTTTTCAGCAATCACTGGCCATACTAGTCAGGGTTCTCCACAGAAAGAGAAAAAAAGGATAGGTATAGATACACACATTTATTTTAAGGAATTATCTCAGGAAACAGCTGGGCTGTCAAGTCTGCAGGGCTGGCCAGTATACTAAAGATCCAGGTAGGAGCTATGACTCACTGTAATCTTGAGTATTAATGGCTCTCTAAAGCTCTGAATCATTCTTTGGGATCCTCAACCTTTACTTTTAATGTCTTCAACTGACTGATGTCCTCTCATATTCCTGAGGATAACTTGCTTTTTTTCAAAGTCTACTGATTTTTTTCTTTTAATATTACTTATTTTGTTCTTTAGATCACAACCTCTGTAAGTGGTTTTTGGGGTACCTCCCTTTCCCTCCTTTCTCTGGTGCCCCTTCCATTCTCGCACACCCCACTCTTTGTTGTTTACTAGTTGTGCTAGGTCCATTAGTGTCTTTCTTTCCTTTGGCAGTGTCCTTTCACTGGGTGAGGGAGGGACTGCGTTGTTGGGTCCAGGCGAACCTTGCTGTTAGATTTTCAGTCTTAAGTTTGTGTTGGGTGGCCAGTCTGTATTCATTTGTGATTCATCCATGTTTTCTTGCTGCAGGTCATCTTCTCCAATCCCATCTCCGCTGCTTTGCTGCTTTACCTTATGGCTCTGGTGTCAGATTTGGGGGTCTCACCCTCAGCCAGTGTCGGTGAAGAAGTTTATCTGTGAATACAGGCATCTGTGAATGGCCTTTGTACATCATTTCCTCTGCCACAGTTTGCAGTTTTGATGTGGGGCCAATTATCCCAACTTTGGTCTTCCTCTCCTCTCCCGTAGTGTGGGGACGGGTGTTGCTCTCCTAGAAGGCATCTCTGAAATGAGGTCCTGGGTCTTCCTGGCCTGGTGAGTGCATAGGTGCGCATCATGACATCATGTCTCTACAGTTGCTTCTCTTATTTTGCATGCACTGGTTCTCTCAGTTGTCGATCTGCTGTGTCCAGTTCAGGCTTGTGGGCTGGATTTTTGCATGATCACTCACCTGCTCTATGATGGGGTTTGTGTTGCACATGTTCTTGCTCCTCTTGAAGTTTAGCTGGAGTGAGAGCAAAATGGAAGAAGCTCCTCACCCACCTTACCCCCACACACACACCCCCACCCCCACACAGGGGTGGGCCCTGGATGGCTGAGCCTGCACCGTTCCATGCTCCCCTTGGGCTGGGAGCAGAGGGCAACAAGGCTCCCCTGGGCTGCAGATGACTGCCCTGTGCAGCAGCCACCTGCTGGTGAGTGGGGCCACCAAATCCCCCACCCTGTCCCCCCTCCAGGGCTCATCAGGCTTAGGGGGCTTACCCAGGAACCTTCACCCCCTTTGCTCCCGGGTGGCAAGGGAACTCCAATAGCAAGGGAGCCTTCAGGTGGTTGCCTGCTGGTAGGCAGGACTCAAGCCCTGATTGTATTTTTTTTTCTTTATTTATATATAAATTTCACATCATTGTAATCCCAGAGATTTATTCCCCCCACCCTCCCCTCCATTCCTCCCTTTTCCCTCCTGCTCAAAGTTGTGTGCTTCAGTTTGGTGCTTAGCTTGTTTTGACTTTTCCTCAAGGCTTCTGTTTATTTTTTCCACTATATCCCATATATTAGTGAAACCATTTGGCTTCTGTCTTTTTCTTTTTGACTTGTTTCTGCCAATATGATTTCTTCTAAGTACATCCATGTTGTCATAAAATCATTGATAAGAACAGATACTACACTTGATCTTAGCTAAAAGGCCGAGAAGCGATCAAGTACTGATTTTTAAATACTAATCCTATTTTTAAAATAACATCACAGTAGTAACATCTAGACTGTTATTTAACCAAAAACTAGATAACCATGACCCAGTCAAGTTGACACAAAATTAACTATTACATGTCATTACTTCTAGCCCCTAGAAACTAATTTATTATCTCTTTATGAACTTGTCTATTCTACACATTCCATATAAACAGAATCACACAATACGTGGCCTTTTGTATCTGTCTTCTTAGTATAATGTTCAAAGTCCATCCATGTTTTAGCATGTGTATTTCATTGCTTTTTAGTGACAAATAATATTTCATTAAATACACAGCATACTACATCTTATTCATCCATCCAGATGATGGCCATCTGGGTGACTGCTCTGGTTTTTGATTATTACAAATAATGCTACTATGAACATTAATACAAATTTTTATATGGACATATATTCTCATTTTTCTTGGGTATATATCTAGGAGTACACCAGGTAGGTTATACTGTAACTCTGTAACATTCCTTTTAACTATGCAAACTTTTACAAAAAAATTCAAAACTAGAAATTTTGTTTATTTTGCAAGCATGATCACCATAGCATCATCATCATATTGGTAACATATAGCATAATCATATATTGTGTCTCCGAATTTAAGAAATGGAAAGAACCTTTTAACTAGGATCTAATAATATAGCTAGTATTTCTAGTTAAAAATCAAAATAACTAAAAATTTAAAGAGCCGTTTTCTTTTTTCTTTTTCTTTTTTTTTGAGACTAGATCTTGCTATGTTGCCCAGGGGTAGTCCTGATCCCGTGGACTCAAGCAATCCCCAGCCTCAGCCTCCCAGGTAGCTGGGATTAGAGGTGCCCGCCACCACACCCAGATGCTTTTTTGAGACCAGGTCTCGCTATGTTGCCCAGGGTAGTCTTGAATCTGTGAACTCAAGCAATCCCTAGCCTCTTGTCTCCTAGCACTGGGATTCAAGGACGTGCCACCACACCCTGCTTAAAAAGTCATCTTCTTTTTATTTATTTTTGGGTTTAAAACAACCTCCACATATACTAAACTTAGCAGTATCGTTTTTAGTGTATTAGAGGATCTCAAGAGTGATCCTCTAATATTTTTCTTTACACAAAAAATCTTTTAGTCAATTTGTAAAGTTTTATGTGATAAATACTATTTCAAATACTGATCTTCAATTAAAATTTTATACTGATTTACTAACAAATTTCTAAGACTTAAAGGATGATGAGGTTTTTGTTTCAATGTTTTGCTTTTGATCCATGGCTTATAAATAGGTTGGTGATTATAATGACTAAGGTGCTAAGAGAGCAAGCAACAGACCAGTGTAAAGAGTACATTCTACAGTAAGATGACCAGCATTGGAATACTGACTCCACCACTGTCTTAGCTGTTCTAAACAAACCCCTTCATCTCTGTAGGTCTCACCCTTCTCATATGTAAACTAAGGTCAATACTACTACCTACTTCTAAAGTGTGTTATTAGAGTAAATGAGATGCACATAAAATTTCATGCACATCATCTGTTAAGTGCACAAACAATAGCTATTATAGCTTTATAGCACTCTGTATACTGATCAGAACATAAAGCATACTAATACATTTCAGATAAAATTACAACTCATTGTATCATCAGTTTAAAAGTTCATTTTAAATTATGAACCAATCATTTACGAAAAAAATGAAACAATAGAAAACTGTATTTTTACCAACACACCTAGATAGGAAAATGCACAGAAAAAATTCTGAAAATTACATGCCAAACTAACATCAGCTACTTGTGGAGAAGAGGATGTGAAGCACCTATGTGAAGATGGACATATTCCATATACTTGTTTACTGCTTATATTTTTATCAGAATATTCTTATTACCTATATAACTGAAAAATGGGGGGGGGGGAATAGCAGCTTAAAAGTCCATATTGGAAAACATTCCCACTTGGTTCAGCTAGAAAAAGTCAGTAGTTATAAATGTAGAAAAAATTATAAGCCTGAAAATATTAATAAAACCTCAGTACAAATAAGGAAAACAATATTTTCCACAGTCTCAAATTTAAAATCTTATCCAAATTGCCTATTTCACAATATATCACATAATGATCACCCCAAATAGCCATGTTGTCAAGTGCCTGTATAAACTTCACTTTTTTTTCTTTACTACATATGGCAGCTATTTTCTTTAAAAGACAAAAAATTTATCTTGGCAAATTTTGCCAGAAAAATTTGTATGGCAAACAAATTTTCCAAGGCTGTTTCATTCATGTGCACAAATACCCAAATCCAAATCAGCTGCCTGGATGCAAGCCTAAGAAAAAATGCATTCATTGCTAAGTGTAGTAGAGGTATGTTTTAAAAATGCCAGTTGACTCAGAAAATAATTAACTCAGGGTTTTTTTCAGTCTTTGAAAGTCTGTCATATGACAAGCATCTTAGTTATGCCTAGATAATAGCTAAGATTACCTTTCAAGAGAGCAAAAGACAGATTTTCACTACAGTAATGGTTCATTCCATAATAAGATAGTTCAGAATAAATGTCTAGCAGTTGGCTTTTATATCAGGGGGGGAAAATCCATATTCTGACTCTAACTCCCATAGAAGATCTTGTACAGTCTCTAAATACCAAATTATTTTTGGGTAAAGGGGAGCCAGCCTATAGTTGCTTTATCTACCTCCTAAGAGTGTTACATGCTCTGGTTTCTCTTCAGATCGTATAAATCCTTCACCTTTTACTAAGAGTTTTACACAGATCCATGAAAATAGGGAAGCACTCTGAATATTATGAAAGATAAAAGCATTATTTTGCATAAGAATGGATACATATGTAATAGCTCAAATTTCTGTCATCAATCACAAGAGTATGAATGACCCCAAAACACTTAGCAGAGACTCTCAGACAGCAAACTCTTGGTAAGTAATGACTTATATAAAGACTACATATTGGTCATTGAGTCCATGATGTCAAAGTGAGAGCTAATTGGAAAGCCCTTCTGCCCTCTGACCCTTTGCAGGGTTTACAGAAATATAGACTTCTCCATTGTTCGTTTTCCACTCATTCAACCGTTATATAGTCTCTGTTCCCTTATTCTCAAGAGTTCACATCTGGCAGAGCAATAGTACATTTGCATCATAGTTATTTTGTTGTCTCTGTCTCATAATGAAATTATATGCTAAGTTCTAAGTGAATATAGAGAAAGAAGCAATTAATTCTCAGTTAGTGGGAGTTAGGGAAGGTTTCACATTGGAACTGAGCCTCAAGGGATGAAGGGGAAAGGTCATTCTGGAAGACAAACCAGCAAAAAAAAAAGACACTTGTTCCCAGAACAGTGAGTACTGTCACATAGCTACTACCAGAATTTGGGGAAATACAAAAAAGAATAGAAGATGGAGCTAGAAAGGAAATGAAAGACAGATTTTGAAGGGGTTTATAAATCATGTTAAAAATAAATGGGACAACAACCAAGATTTTTGGACAGGGGTGTAAACTGTTCCTCTCTCTGTAGTGGCTGTGAGAGGAACATGGACAGCAAAGAATCCTTAGAACATTTCAGCAGCAAATAAATGCTACCCTTTTCTTGATTCAACTAACATTAATAACAAATCTCAAAATCTTTTCAGATCAAACTGACAGACAACCTTGTCCCTATTTATCAGACAGAATAGACACTCAGCTCTAACACAAATATACCACTTGAGAAAATCAAATATGAGCTTTGGAAGGTAAAGAGTATATTTAATTTAAAGAGTAAATTCAAATAACTGAGTTGGGGGGAAAATGTTTAAAGAATATATAACCAATCATATTTTGAACACTTGAAAAATAGATGAAGTATTTCATTGTCTTTTACTGTGAAAAGTAACATAGGAGATGAATTTGTGCTTTGACATATGATATGATCTTCTGAACATATTTGCATTAATATGTTTTAAGTATAACGTGTTTCTCACAAACACCAGAATTTTTTTTTTTTTTTTTGAGACAAGGTCTCCCTATTTTTGCATGTGGAACCGAAGGTTCACGTTGCCCAGTGTACCACAGACTCAAGAGATCCCCAGCCTCCGCTTCCCAGGTAGCTGGGCTTACATGCGCACGCCACCACACCCAGCTATTTTTTTTGGAACTAGGTCTCGCTTTGTTATCACGGGCGGGTCTTGAACTGTGATCCTTAGTGCCAGCCGTGTTCCACAGATGGCGCTTACAGGCACACGCCACCTTGCCCAGGTCTACACCAGAACCTTTCAATGACCTTTCACTTTGTCCACAAAAAGTTAGGTATCTATTATAAGAATACACAAACAAAATCAATGCATGTATGATCTGCCATTTCCCAAGAGCTGAGGCTTGGATCTTTGTGGTAAACTTGATGAGGAGGATGCAAAAACAGATGATCTTGGTTTTCAAATTTTAAAGATTTTCCCTTTGCAATGACTTTTTTGCAATGTCCTTGGAACATTCCATTTTATTCCTGCTTCTATGTTTTCACTTGAGCAATTCCTCTCACCCAAAACTTCTTGCCTTGATTGACTCTACCTACATTCTGCCCTATATGAAACATCCTACGGTCTAGCACAAATTGCATTTCATTCATGAAACTATATCATCTATAGACACTTCCCAAAATCTCCATTCCATTCAGAAACTCTCTCTTTGTCCAAGTGTCTTTGGACAAGTTAATGTATTTTTTTTTCTTCCTTTTTCTGGTATTTAGTCATCTATGTTCACACTGTGGACTTGATCTGTCCTTACAAAATATAAAATGACATCATATTGAAATTGTGATTATACCTTGCAACAGCAGAGTGATTAGCACTTAAATTCTAGACTAGAAGAGTCCAGAGTCAGACTACTTTGGTTTAAATACCATCTCTACCATTTATTAGCTATGTGAACTTGGGCAAATTAACCAAATCCAATCTCTATGCCTTAATTTCCTCATAGGTTACTATGAGAAAAGCAAGCACCATCTTAAACAGCTATTAAAGGATTAAATAAGTTAACATGTAAAGTTAGAGTAAGGCATGGTCATAATATGTACAAATATTAATTAAGTTGTCACCCATGTTTTCTTGCTTCAGGTCCCTCAACAACATATTGTTATTGTATCACCCCTAAATTTTAGTTTATTAGTACCCTGCACAGAACTCTCTATCTTTTAATAACACACATCCATAGTCTTAGCCTAATTCAAGGCACTCCATAATCTGGCACCACATCATTTACCCAGTTGAAATTACTCAACATCTACTTTATACAAAATAACATAGAACCCCTAAGAAATATTACAAAAACAAGGTACTATATAAAAACATCATATAGAACAGATGTTAACACATAAGTACTCTTAAAAGGACTCTCCAACAAAATCAATTACTTTGTGGTTTATAACATTCCAAATTCATTAAAAATTGTCACTTTTGTCAGTTTTATTATACCCTCATTACCTCAAAACGCATAAAACAACCCTTAAAAAGCAATTTTTCTTAACTTACATCTGTCCACCCCGTTTTAAAGACAAATTCAAGAATCATCACTCTCTTGCCATTTAAACGTATATAGTTACTTATCTCGATAAATTGTTCTCAAAGTGGAGAACAATCTCACTTTCTAGTTGAAACAAAAACTACAAAAAAATTCCTTACCAGTTCTCATTTTCCCCCACACTCCACTAAAACAGATTAGGTAGAACCAGTGCTCAAAACTGTTTGTAAAAAACTCAACGGATAGTGAAACACAACTACTATTACAACTGCTACTACTACTTCTACTTACTAAGTGAACTACAGTGAGACTGAAAATAGACTACCATGTCAACAACTAAGCTATCATTTATCCAAAAAACCTCAAATCAAATAGGGCCATTCATCACAAGGAGGCAATACTCTTACTATGCTGTTTCTTATAAATCATTATAGGGGTTAAGATTTACTTGTTCAGTAATACCTTGAGTCAATAGCCTAGTTAATAACCATCCATCGTCTGTTACCTGATTTGAAGGGACTAACCTTCAAAAAATGAGTGAAGGATAATACACTGGGTCAACATCAAATCACAGCAATATCTAACTTCTACATCCCAATATCTAACTTCTACATTCCGATATCTAACTTCTACATTATTTGGGAAACAATGTCACCTACCACACAGGTTTTAAGTATTGCAATACATTCTACAAACCTGTCATTAAAAAGTGTCACCTACTTTTGCAAATTTTTTACAACAAACAAATATTATTTGCTTTATCAGGAAGTTTCAAATTCTTATTATTTTTTCCAGCTTTTGGTGGGACTTTCATAATGAGCAATGTAGAACATAATTATCTAGCTGAAAGTCAACCAAATGGCATATAACCCCAGTTTTGCAGTAACGTGCCAACTTGGACAAAGTTCTCAACTTTGCTAAGTTTCAGTTCTAAAAATGAGTTCTACATATTCCATCACACGAAAGAAAATTTCTCATTAACCCCCAAAGTTTCCCCAAGAATACAGCAAATTGTGAAGAGATGTTTGATGGTTCACTCCTCTCCCAGCCCTAAATACCATCCTCCTTAAGTAGAAAGCCTTAATAAGAGTGACAAAAAGTACTAAGTAATTTACATGATTTTCTCAATTCTCAAAACAATAGTACCATATTATCCACAAAAAGGAAAACTGAAGATTAGAGATGTTAGAGGGAAAGGGGGTGGACAAAAAACTTGCCTAAGGCAAAGTTTACAGAAGAGGCTACTTGCATCCTACAAAGGAATTAGCTGGGAATATATATTAAGGCCATGGTCTTTTAAGACAACACCATTATGGCAAATTTCAGGCAGAAATATATACAGTAAGTTGATATCTGGTCAAACCATAGGTTCTCTTTGGAACAGTGCACCTCATGATATCTGACACATAACACATGCTAAATAAAAACCTACTGCCTGTTCAAATCTAATTTTTAAATAATTAATTCCTAACACAACTTAATCATACAGCAAGATCAACAGGTTCTTCTAATTAGATTAGGTAGTACAATAATCAATTATATCTAGACCTAAAGTAAAAGTTTCATATCCAGAGTGTATTTTAGCTAATAAAGGAGAGTGGGAAAAGGAGAAATGGCAAAAATAAGTCTTACATCCTTTAAAAGTAGTTTCCCCAATAACAAATCCCATTCAAAATTTAACATAGCTCAACTTATACAATAAACACTCACTATTAATCTATTTTTAGTTATCTCAAAATAATTTATTGTGGGGGTTTTAGTGTAGTCATGAAAACCGCTGTTCAAGTAATGACTAATTTTCAAACAAAAAAAAATCTGTCTCCTTTGAGAGTTAAATCAAAGTAAAGAATATGCATTTGCAAACTATGTACTTTGAGCAAACCTGTTATCTAATTAAGTTGTACCTTAATTGTTGCCCAAGGATATAAAAAGGCAAAAATATAAAAGCTGGTTGAGTTAAGACACTAGTAGTTAACTGATGTTTGAATTTGATTGCAGGAAAGATGAGCCCCATGAATATTCATTTTAAGTTATTATGGGCAATCTATGAATCACTGAATGGCCCAAACTTTAATTTCCAGGGAGGAAGAAAAAAAGGTGGGATCTATTTCACAGGTAATGAGCATCTGGTGTTATACATAAAAATTTACTCTCAGTTCTCATTTTACACATAGAGTATAGTTGGTATAATGCAAACACATAGCACTTGGGTTATCTTTCCCTCCTTTCTTTAAAAAATGACATAATAATTCCATAACTCAGAAGCAACAGATATACTGCTTTCTCCCTTCTGCAACACAGGTTTCTTTCATTTCTGAACACTACCCAAGAAGACTTAAAATATTCTTTTAATCATTTAATCCAAACAAAAAGAGAGAGCAAAATGTCAGGACATGAAACCTGAGGTAGTCTTATTAGTCTTACATAACTTACTCTAAATTGGAACTGATTCAGTAGCTCAACTACAACCTGAGGTTTAAGCACCAAGGTGAGTTCTTTGGTATACTCCCCACACTTAAGAGTTTTTAAAATTTAAAGTCATATTTGAACTTTTCTCTTGTACTCTTTAAAAAATAAAGTACCTATATGTATAGCAAATTAGTGTGTAAACATAAAAATGCTAAAATGGTCAAAGGACTAAATTCATTACATCTAACTAATGCAGTAATTAACAGAACTAGGTAAAAGTTTAGAAAATAAATTTCCTAAAACTGATTTTTAAAGTACCATTTTTATAAGTATTACAGGGAACATCAAAAAGTGATTTTCAAAAGCAATTGATACATGTTCACCCAATATGCAAACAAAACTCTGAAAATGTAAAACTACAATTAATGTTCCATCACACTTGATTTTGATAATTGCAAATTACTTCTTCACGGGTAAGTATGTATTAAATCTTTCAAAAACAGCAAATTTACACAAATAATTGTCTTTACTACACAGGTTCTGAGATGAACTCAACTGACAGCTACCAGTTAACTACACCTTACCGCTGAGACACTTGAGCCCCAGTGTAATACCGGCCTGGGATTCCCTACATTGCTCTGAGAAGTGCTGTCTGATTAATCAAACACTGAACTGCAAATTCACCTTTCTTAAAAAAAAAAAAAAAAAAAAAAACTAAAAGCAAGAAGCCAAGTTTCACTATTTAGTGTTTTGAATCAGACTAGGGTTTGGGATTTCACTGGGAATGACCACTATCAACAAGCCATCGCCCTCCGGAGGTATTTAATTACAATACCTTCTCAGTTTTCCATTCAACTACCACAATTACATATCCACGAGAACCAAATACACAAAAGTTGGTTCCACGGTCTCGCTGAAAGCTGCTTCTGGGTGCAAACCCAGGGATTATGCACACATTATGCAGAGCATAAAAGACTGTTAGAGAAAGTGGTGACATTACCTTGCCCGTCTTATGATCAAACCAGACGAGAGCGTGGTTCCTTGACAGCACTTTGCAATCAAAGGTGGCATTATTCTGCGCAGGTCGACAGCGGGCCACTGAACGGCCGATTTTAATGGGTTCGTCCAGGTAGACATGACGCTCCTGAAACGGGTGCGAGTTCGGGCGGCAAGTGAAGATAGCCAAGGCTGACGGCATCGAGAACAGACTGGGGGGTGGTTCTCCTATCAGGGACAAAGAGGAGTTCCACCGGGTCCCGACTGCCTTTCACAAGCCTATACCCCTATCCCCCCCAAAATTTTAAATCAAAACAAACTGCGCATTGTCTAAGCATAACCAGTGAACATCAACAACTCTTCACTAGAGTGGGAAGACAAGCCAGCACAAGCCCCATCACCTCCTTTAAATCCCAGCAGCGCCGTGATCACAAAAAGTCCCCAACTGGCAGCTTTCAGTCCATCTTCTTCCCGGGAAAGAAAAGGCTCGAACATCGGACAGCTTCGGCCAAGAAAAGTCCTGGAAGACAGTTTGGGGACTGGAGGTATCCAAGCAGATGAGTCACACGCCAATTCTTGCGTTTTGTTTGGGATCGCGGCCGCTTTCCCCCCTCGGTGGCGGAGATATTGCAGCACTGCAGCATGAAGAAAGGGTCGGTTCGGTGCGGCCAAGTCTTTGGGGGCCGAAGGAAGGCGTCCCCGAGCACCTCTCAGCAGCCACCGCCCGTTCTCGAGGGTCTCGGAAGTAGAGGGGAGAGAGGGTCTAGACGACCAGCAAGACAGTCTGCATTGCCCCTGCTTCACCGAAGCCGCCCGGAAGGTGGAACAGGGTGTCTGGCCCGGCACGAGCCTAGGCGGCGGAGGCTGGGGTACTTCGCACGAGGAGCGGGGGAGCTACCGAGTCGGGACTCCGGGGCACCTGGCGGGCGTCCCCGCGAGCAGGGCGGGGATCCGGCTCGGCAGGCCGGTGCGGACCGAGCTAGGCGCAACCCCCGGAAGGTTCGGGGGTCTGTGCCCGCAGGAAGTTGAGCCCTGCACCACCGAGCTCTCGGCTGTTGCTCAGCAGACCCGCTGCCTCCCCTCAGGGTCGCCCCTGCGAGGGTCGCATCTCAGGGACAGCAGCCGCAGTTCCTAGCGGACGAGGAGGTGGGGGAGGGAGACTGGCCCGGAGGTTGGGGGAGAGGCCTGGAGGCCCCGGGCTGGGTCCGCCGCAGCCTCCACTACTCGCGGCCGGCCAGACAAGCTCAAGCCGTGACAGACGAGGCAGGAAACTTTCCGACCTGGTGGGGAAAACATCAAAACAAACGGCCGTCAGGCGCCGGTCCTGCCCGCCTCAGCCCTCGATCCCCTCAATCCCGATACCACCAACCCCCGAGACTGGCCTGGACTTCTCCCGATTTCTCCGCGGACCGACTGAGAGGATTTAGAGCCCCAACCCCACAATGGGTTCACCCTCCCCTGCCGCCGCCGCCGTTGCCGCCGCCTCAGCTTACCTTGCCAGCGCCGGCCGCCATAGTGACTCTGACTGAAACCTACCCGGTGCACCGCCACGGGAATGCGCACCCTTCAAGGGCCCTCCTACCCCTCTCCCGCGCCGTAGCCCGGCTTGTCACGTGACGGACGCCGTGGAAGCCATGATAGTCAAGGGCAGGAAAGAGGGCAAGCTGATTTTTAGCGAGTCTGCGGTTTCATCTTCGATAAGGGTTGTAAGCTTCATACCACAAGACAACCTTTACGACCATTTTGGTTAAGGGCAAAAAAATTTTGACCTGTTGCAGGTTTTCTAAACAAAACGTGCCAACTTCCTATTTTACCATCTTGACAAAGAGGCACTAACTTTTACTAAATTGTATTCACAATGGTTCTCATTGAAAATATCATTGATAAAAGAAGAGACCCATCCAAAGGAGATGTTTACTAGAAATCATCTTAGATGTGGGCAGCACAGTCCCTAGAGAGCCACCTTAGGTTTGAACAGCCAAATTCCCACAAACGAGGTACGTCCTCTCCCTGTTAAAATCGTCCCTGTCTATCAAGCCGGTGTAAAACTCTTTACTACTAGTACTCTGCATTTTATTTTGAATAACAGATCTTCTCAATAAGCCTCCAGGACTTCATTACAGTTTCTAACGTATAAACAATGTGACTTAAGAAAGTTTAAAACACTTTGCTTCCCGAAAGAAATCTAGTTGTGTTATGAAAAAAGATTTCGATCGTAATATTGAGGTTGATGAGGAGTCTTACGTCTAAAGAAGGAAAGGCTGCGAAAATCCAAACAAAAATTTCAAAAAAGATGGTGGAGAGGAATCTAATTCATCTAGAATCAATAGTGGCTTCGTTCTTCAGATTCTTTGTGACCTAGGACAAGTTCCTAAACCTTTCAAACCTCTTTTTCTCATCTATACCATGAAAATAATAAACTCACCTGTTAATGTGAGATTTAAAGGTGATTGTCCATGTTAATCAACGAAGAGTAACTATTTTCACTACAAATTTTATATATAGGGTTTTGGCCCTGTCTTGAGCTCTGTGCTGTGCCTTCAGGACATAAAAGCAGAGGTGAACAAAAACCTCAGTTGCCACTGTCTGAGCACATCTGGGTGTTATTGGAATGGTAGGTTAGTGGAGTGACAAATACAGATACAAATCATATTGATGTAGTGGGGGCAAAGATGGAGGCAAGCACTGAATACTGAATTAGGAGTTAGGGACTGATTGCCAGGGGAGATAACAACTAAATGAAGGTAGAAAAACCACAATAATTTGTAATAATTTCAAACATTTCGAGAAAACAAAAAAGGAAATAAAACTACCAAAATAACAGTCCAATAGTCCTGCCACATATAATGATTCGATATTCAATACATGAAAGAAAGGTATGAATTAATGTGACTTATTAACACGATAAAGTTGGAATGGTACAAAGTGAGAATGGATTAGATTTTAAAGACTTTATAGATTTTAAAGACTTTATATACCTTCCCAAGACTCTTTACTAGTTCAGTAACTGCTACTATTGTTCCAGTTGCTTTAATCTAGAGAAAAATCAAGATTTTTTAAAAAATATTATTATTATTTTTTTTTTTTTTTTTTGAGACTAGGTCTCGCTATGTTCCCCGGGGAACTGCAGACTCACGTTGGCCCGGGGCACCACGGACTCAAGTAATCCCCAACCTCAGCCTCCCAAGTAGCTGGGGTTACAGGCGCGCACCACCACACCCAGCTATTTTTTGAGACTAGGTGTCGCTATGTTGCCCCGGGTGGGTCTCAAACTCCTGAATCAAGTGATTCCTAGTCTCCACCTCCCTTCCTACACAGGGATTGAAGGCACACGCCACCACGCCCACCCTATTGAAAAATTTTAATATAAGAGATGAAAAGTTTTTAATTGGGTAACTTTTAGATTTATGTAGAATAAAATAATATAGGTTCTTCCACATATCCCTAGTGAATTCTGTGAATGAATTTATAAATTACTTATGTGATCTTTCATTCATTTATTGTATAAACATTTAATTGAATGCCTGCTGAGAAACTTTTTTCAAATCTAAGAAACTTTGAAAAGCCCTAATAATAATAATAAAACAATAATAAAAAGGGCTCAGGTAAGTTGCTCACAATTTAGTTCATGACACAATGAGATCCTTGCTACAGTAAGTATATCAAGAGTAATGGGAGCATGATGAAGTAGTTTGAACAGTCTTAAAAGAACAGTAAGAATAGACCAACTAGTACTATGGCAGTAAGATAATGAAATTTTTGGCTGAAGTCATCATGAAAGACTTTAAGGAAACTTCAAGTCTTTTTTACTGGAGTACAGAGGTAGGGCAGTGGAGGGGTGGCCAAGAAGTGTGGTATCCATTGCTAAAGGATTGTAGGCAGTGCTGTGGTCTTGAGAACATTTCCATCCTTCTCTTAAAGGTGAACCTAGAGTAAATGAAAATCAGTGTTTCAGAATTAGACATTGTATCACCATTTATCAACCCTGAATATGGTAAATTATTTAGCTTCAGATGTCTATTTCCTCATTTGAGAAAAAGTATATAACACAGTCTTATTAAATAAAACAATACTTGACAAAGTGCCCAACCTGATGTCTGAAAATACTCATCAGACAATGTTAGTTTTTATTAGTATTTTTAATAGTAAGACTTTCCCTAGTCTCCCACATTCAATAAGGAGAAAATTGTTTTATTCATAATTTGTAATATGGAGAAACTGGTTCACAAATATGAAAATAGAAAGTGTCTCCTTATGTTCAATTCTACTATAACATCATTTAAAATTAATGTGAAGCAAATAGAGTGGGCTTTTTTCTGGAAGAAAAAGCTGGGGCTATGTCCTGGAAGGGTAAAGAAAGCTACCAAACTACACAGGGTGGTAAAAATGCCAAAATGGCATTGAAGGCGTTTTTCACCCACTGGCACTTGGTAAGACTTAAATTAAGAAATCTCATACATGAGATATTTTGAATTCTAAGTCATGTGGGTGTTCCCTACAATTCTGTATCCATACAATATTTTAATTAACTGAAAAACATGTCATGTTCTGAGCAATTTGGAATGGCAACATTTCCCAATGTTATAGTTTTTGTTCTCCTTTTTAAATTTTTACCTTTTAAATAGACTTTTAACTATTACCACTGCGCTGATGTGTGCTACTTCTCAATCCTAGAAAAACAGAAGGAAAATTGTAAAATTATTACCATAATCCATGAAAGACAGGCAGTTATTACCATTTTAAGAGACAATTCTATAAATACACCCAACTAATAAACAAACTTCCCTGATTGATAGAGATCTAATTGGACTTTGACCAATGACGTATGATATAATGAATTGTGGAATGCTTGCATAACTATTTAAGCAGAGTGTTTGAATTGCAAATGTAGGTAAGAAAACTGATTAAAGATGAGATTCAGTGTAGTCAAAGATTAAAATTGATAGTATATATTTGCAACGGAGAACACTGACTTATTAAAATTGAAGTTTGACCTTCTTCCCAATAAGGTAGGCTCTCTTCATTAGGGAGATTCTAATAAGCAGAAATACTCTGTCATTTCCCAGGTGTCCAGGGTGGAGTGGCCCGTACATTCCAGAGTTACTGCTCATCTGTTTGTGGCTTTCTGGTTCTTCAGGAAATAAAAGAAAAATAATTATCTCAAGACAAGTGAAAACATTTATCTTTTCAATTAAGAATCTTTTTCTGCCAATATAAAAAGTGGGAATTAGAGTAGTAACTCTCAAAAGGATTGCAGACAACTAATCCAACTCCCTCATTTTACAGGAAACTGAGGCTTGTGTCTTTACCTTGTGACAGACATTTTCTTTATGACAACTCTGTGTATGTTAACCCCATCTAATAGGCAGGTAACTTGAGGCTGAAAGTTGTAAGTGTCTGATCCTAAATCACTATGCTAGATTTATAATACATGCTAAAGATATGTTCTTTTGGGGTTTTTTGTTCTGTTTAAATAACTTCTTTAAGGCGGCTGGTTAGCTCAGTTGGTTAGAGCGTGGTGATAAATAACTTCTTTATTCTTCTTTGGATTAATTAAAGTAATGCATACTCAAATGTATTCAAACAAGTAAAAGTAAGGAAAGTGTAAGTCCTCTCTAATCACATCACAAATCTTCAGTCTAGATCTTACTACTATGAACAGTTTGACACCTATACCCTTCCAGATGTTTTTTCTATGCCACATGAAACATGTCCTTTAAAAATGCCATACTATTTATGAGAAATTGGGAAATCATCGCTAAAAGCCTTATCCCTAAAAGTGAATAAATTATTATTCACTTTATATTATACCAAACTATTATACCAATAACAAAAGCCTATCTGGAAGGAAATTGGCAGGAGGAAGGAAGAAATTTTATTTATTTTTGTCACTCTTGTTTAAGTCCCCATTTTATTAAGGAAAGTATTCACTTGCTTTTTATAATCAATTTAAGAAGTTACTCAGAATGTCGTGCATGTTTAATAATAAAAGGATGAGTCAGAAAGTCATATGAAGTATTTCCTTTCTGAATTTTTATTAGTGTTTGGGTTTATTTTTAAATAATTTTGTTACCAATTAAAATATCAGAGGCCACTTATATGTGGTGGTTTTATTCATCTAGTGGCTTTTTTAAAGAGTATTTTAATTATATTCCTTATTCTAGGAGAATTATGACAATTTGAATCATCGTTTTAGAATATAATTAATTGTGTTTCCTTTTAATAAGTTCCACTGAGCTTTTGTATCAGATAAATGCATTGTTGCTAAGACTGTATAATTACAGTGCTGTCATAGATAAGGTTTAATAACATCTTACCAAAGAGCTATGCTTAGAAAAACTGATATATTTCTCCGGTGTTAAGTTTTCCTTAGAAAACTGGATGAACTAGAGTGAAGAGACCTATGAAGAAAAGTGAGTCAAGGAGCCGGGCACAGTGGCGTGTGCCTGTAAGCGGCAGCCTAGGAGCCGCAGCGGGGGTTCAGGGATCATGGTTAGATTCCTGCTCTGGGCAATGTAGCGAGACCTAGTTCCAAAAAAATAGCTGGGCTTGGTGGCGTGCACCTCTAATCCCAGCCACCCGGGAAGCTGAGCCTGGGGATTACTTGAGTCCGTGGTATCCCAGGACACGTGAGCTGCGGTATCCACGGACAAAAATAACAAGACCTAGTCTCAAAAAAAAAAAAGTGAGTGTAGAGTGTCCTCAATTTCTTCAATCCCACCCCCTCCAATCATCCATAGCATACAAAGCTGGGGAAGGGAGATCATTGTGAAAACCTTGCTGGATTATATATTGGGGCCTATTTCTCTTGTGTGCAGGCTAGAAAGGACTCTGCACTGTTTGGACCATTTTTTTTTTTTTGTGCCCAGCTATATATATATTTTATATATTATATATTTATATGCCCAGCTATATTTTTTTGGAACTAGGTCTCGCTATGTGCCCCAGGCGGAACTCAAACCACAATCCCTGGCCCAGCCACGGCTTCCTAGGCTGCCACTTACAGGCATGTGCCACCGTTCTCGGTCTG
The DNA here is from genome assembly GCA_004024945.1 of Uropsilus gracilis. NCBI lineage: Eukaryota > Metazoa > Chordata > Mammalia > Eulipotyphla > Talpidae > Uropsilus > Uropsilus gracilis. The sequence goes on along the minus strand of PVHY01003634.1, from coordinate 25,991 downwards.
TTTGGATATTCTTAACCATTTTTTTTTTTTTTACAAATGATCCCTCATTTTCACTTTATGCAGGGGCCCCTCAAATTATAGAGCTGTCATACCTTGAAAACTGCTTTGAGAATCCAGTCTCTTCTGCACAAGTCTAGCATGTTAACAAAACACGACACATGAAATGCTGAAAGAGGAATTACTAGACTATTGCCAGTGAAGAAACAACCCTTAGAAATGAGACAATTTTAAATGAAAACAGACGGGCCAATCTCCCCATTGCCTGCAACCTAATAATATAATTTGCAAAGTAGCAAATATGATAGCAAAAAAAGTTGTTTTGATTCTGTAGCCTATCTTCTCACTCCATATTAGACACAAAAGTTATCCTTGAAAATGGTGAGAATAACATAGAATTTTATATTTTAGTTTTTCTATTACAGAAATTTCAAACGCACAGGAAAATTGAAATAAAATAAAACAAACACACATACATGTTCCTCCTTATTTCAAAGTTATTACCACTTGGTGGTATTTTCCTTATCTGTCTTAAGTGTGTGTTTTCTGAATGCTTTCAGTAAGTTACAATTACAACACTTTCTCCAAAGCAGATCAGCACTCATTTCCTAACAATACAGATATTCTCCTAAATAGATAGGATGTAGAGGGACAGAGGTAGATAGGTAGTAAGTTATGGTATATGACAAAGAAGACTTTACGAATATGATTAGGAGCACAGAACTTGAGTTAGGGAGATATGCTGTCTTATCCAGGTGGATCTACTTCTAATGATGTGAGTCCTTATAGGTGAAAGATGAAAGCCGAGAGTAGGTCAGAGAGATGTGACCTTAGGTCTCAGTCTGTTGCTAACTTGAAGACAGAAGGAGAAGGGCATCAAACTGAGGGATGAAGGCAATCTCTGGAAGTTGGAAAAGGCAAAGAAACTGACACTCTAGAGCCCCCAGAAAGGAGCTCAGTTCACCTAATAAAACCTAATTGGTCTTCTGACCTATAAATTTTTAATTTCTCGTGTAGTTTTAAGTCACTAAATTCATACTAATTTATTAGAGCAGAACTGAAAATGAACGCCTTTCTCCATTTGTATCTACTTTTGAAATGATCACCTTTTACTCTTTAGGATGTTTTGTCTGAGGGATTTTCCTTTTCTGTTTCACTTTGAAAACAATGAGAAAAGAAAGGCAGAACTCCTAGGTTTCACTCTGAAAGGAGGGCTAGATCTTTCAAGGTTCTTTTGACCAGGTTCTTGGCAGACACATTTACAGACTAGTAGGGGAAGTAGGAGTTGGGGGAGGAAAGGTGGGGTTATTAATAGGGGAAGAACAAAGAAATAGTAGCAGATAGGTGTAGAGGGATGGAAATTCCTTCCACTCCTGTTAAGAAATTCATTTGAAAGTATAGGAACTATTTGTTTTGAGGAAAACAATTTCAGTTACTCCTGAACGCTCATAAATCTTTGTACTGAGTTTTCATAGTGCTTGTAACAATTTGTAATAGTGTGTGAGTATAATATCTTGATTAATATCTGTTGTTCCTCTGAATGGTAAGCAATGTAAGAGTAAAGACCTTTTCTGTTTTTGCTTTCTGTTCTGTCACACATAACACAGTCTCTGTTACAAATTAGGCACAAAAATATTTGTTAATGATTGGGTTATTGACTATGCAAAAATCTGGTTCTTAAGTAGCTAATTAGAAACTAACATGCTTTGTCCAGTAAGGTGGATCCCAGCTACTTGGGAGGTAGAGGCTAGGAATCACTTGTCTGCAAGTTCAAGACTATCCCAGGCAACATAGTGGGACCGAGTCTCAAAAAGATAGCTGGACTGTAATCCCAGCTACCTGAGAGACTGAGGCTAGGGATCTCCTGAGTCCATGGGTTTGGGACTTCCCTAGGCAAAATAGCGAGACCTAGTCTCTTAAAAAAAAAGAAAGAAAGACGCTAACTTGCTTTGTGCAAATGTAGTAAATATTAAGTTATCTATAATTTTAAAATACCTTATTTTAAATACAGAATAATTTTTAAGAAAGTAAAGGTTATTTTCAATCTGAGTGTAATACCTCTCTGCAAATGATTATACTGTTATTGAGACCTTTTCCTAGCTACAGATTCAGACTACACTGTCTGAATGTCATGCTGTACATCAGTGTGTTCTTGCATGTGTGTGGGTTCCTTCCAAAAATTGTCTCAGGAGGTCAGGAACAGATTGTCTTGAAAGACAATGAGCAGTGTCTTCATTTCCTACTGGAAGTCACTGTAGAGTCAGGCTGGCAGGGAGCCCACCCTGGGCTATTGTGCTCAACTGTGATTGCATTTCTCCCCTTTACTGGCCCAGATGAGCAGTTTGCAGGCAATAGTGCTAAAATAAACACTGACTAAGCAATGCCTCCCTAGCTGAAAACATTTCTAAGAGTTAGAACAGAAAAGTTACTCTGCTTTTCTAGGAACACTTTTCTAAGAGTGTGAAAGTGTCATCAGTTAAAAGAAAGAACAGAGCAATGAACCTGAAAAGCACTTGCACATAAGCTTTGAAGAATGTAGCCAACCCCAACTTTTTTCCATGAAACCTAAGTCATGGTTCTATCTGGGCAACTGTTTTGGAAAGCAGACGTTCTTTTTTTTCAAATTGGCTGTTATTGGCCCTGTGTTTGCAAGCAACATAAACTAAACCTGGTTAAACTAAGCCTATAAAAATTATTACAAATACATGGGGGTAAATCAGAGACTAGAAATTATGTCAAAAAAGCAAGTCTCAGAACAGGTAGCAAAACTCATGACAACAAGAGCCAATAAACAGGTCATCGACCTTAGGAGAAATAAGCATATCCTTTTTCAATGTTTTTGTCCCTCTCCTGGAGATTCAAATGCTCCACAGAAGCTGATTCACTTAGACGGGGTTACATGCCCATTTCATGGCTAAAAGGGCAAAGTACATAAACAGACAGACCCCTGACTCTATATCCAACGCATACCTGGTTTCTCAGGGGAGGATTTTTGGGCAGACAAAAGCATTAGCTGACTGCTTATCAGCCTATTCACTGAAAGTACACCTAGGAAATGTTATTTTCTCCTTGAGTCCAATAGCAGAGTTACAGTTACCTGTGGAATCCTTGCAAATAACTTCCTAGTGACCTTGGACAAATTATAAGCCCTTTTTGAGTCATAGGTTTCTCATTTATCAAATATATTGAACAGTTGAACCAGGTCATCTCTCATGGTTTATAGCATGGAAAGAATCAGAAGAGAGGATCTCCTCCCACATACCACATACTGCCAAGCAATGTGACCTTGACTGACTTGCTTTTAAATTCTGGGGTTTTCTGTGTGGAAAATAAAGGAGTTGAGCTGGATCTTTTTATCTTTCTCCTGGAGTTAAAGTCCATGATTACTCTGTAAATGTAGCTAAGTCAGTCTCTCCCCTAAAATCAATGGAATATCCTTGTTTTTAGGAAATACACACCGAAGTATTAAGGGGTAACAAGCTTTATGTATGCAATCTATTCTGAAATAATTCAGAAAAAAATACGTAAGTGTATTCACATATACATAGAGAGATGCAGAGAGAGAGGGGAGGGAATATGACCAAGTGTTTAAAAACAGTAAACTTGAACAAAGAGTTTGTAGGAGTTCTTTGTGCTATTCTTGAAACTTTTCTCTAAATGTAATTATTTCAAAATGAAGTTAAAAAAAAAGTCAAGGGGAAGGGCAAGAGGAAATCTGTTTCTCCACTTGCGTGTCCAAGGCCTTTTCATGAATTATTTGTGTGACAAAAAGAATATGTTCATATTGCTAAATCTAAAATCTCTAGGGGAAGTTCTTAGTGCCAAGGCATGAATTCTGCAATGAATTCTCACTGTTGATGCGACAATGCTCCACTGTGGACCTGGAAGACACTGGAAAAGGCCTATCTATTTATTCCTCTTGAGAAGCCTGACTAAATGGGTGGAGATTTCCTGTTAGCTTTTATGCTTTCATTTTGTTTTACTATATGTTTGGGATAACATATTTCTGATACAGCATTTATATTTCTTGTCTAGGATTTTTTAATATTCATCTATAGCCTAATAAATATCTCTACCAAATACTAATCTGGTTGAAATCAAACATTTCACAGAGTCATTTCTTGTTTCAAAATGATTTTAATATCTAGGAGGGTATATTCCTTTAAGTATCATACCAGCAAAACATTTGAATGAACATAGAGATCCAGCAATAGAATATTGATTGAAATATTAATGCAATGGAATATTGTGTAAATTGTATAAAAAAAATGAAGTAGTTCCTGGCTATGAAACAATATCCAGTTTCAAAATAAATGAAGCAATTATAGATAATTTGATATGGAACAGTTTCCAAGGTATAATTTTAAGATTATTGTGTAAAATATTGTATAAGTATACTAGTACATTAAAAAAGCTTCTTAAGTAGGTAATAAGTAGACAAGTAATATTTTTGTTCACTCAGTATATGCCTGATTATCTCTATGTAGAGTGTTTTCTGGAAAGATTGCAAGAATCATAATAGTGGTTAACCTCTGGAAAGGGAAACAAACTTTTCAAAGTTTTCTTAATAATCTGAGACTTATAGAGTGTTTCTAGGATAAAAACACAGGGCACTTTGTATTTCCTTTTGTAACTGCTCTGTATATTTCTGATTAAAAATGTTTACAGTTACTTCCAAATCAAAAATGCATGTTATGTTGCATAAATATATATAAGCATTCATCATCTAAAATATGTATTATCTACTGTGCTTTAGAATACCATTTTAATTGTGTGCAAACTATTAATATTCCCATTTTACAGATGAATATATTGAGGCCCAAAGAAATTAGGGTATTTGCTCAAGTTCATACATTTATTATACTATGTATCACAGTATATGTGGTAGGTGCTTATTAAATATTCAGTGAATAAATAATAATAATAATAGCAGCTTCCATTTAGTGAGCACCTTTTAGGAGCCTAGAATGCTCTAAAACCCTTGATCCAGACACTCCACTTTTGCCCTCACTACCTCAAGGCCACATTCCCTGCTACCACAAATTAGGTCAGGTCTCCTTATATTATACCCTAGGCTGCTTCTTTATAGCATTCATCACTATTATAATTAGATAGTTCCTTGTCTTCCCTTCTGGACTGGAATCTTAGTGAAGACTGTGATTCATTTTTATCTGTTCACCATTATATTTATCTGTTCACCAGCACCTAATGCTGTAACTGAAACATGATCTGCCTATCTACTAGGGAACTTTATTATATATTTTCTTTTAGCCTGCAACCCTGTGAGATAGAGATTGTTATCTTCATTTTAAAGGTAAAGACACCAAGGCTCAGAGAAGTTAAGTGTCAGTTACTACAGCATAGGGGCAGCACCATAATCCTTGACTTCAGTAGTCCTTGTTATTTCACTACAACTCACTGTTTCCACTTGACATTCTGCTTGACATTATTTTCTATCTCCAGGCACTACCCATTATTTTACTTTCTCTTCCAGTTCCTATTTTTGCTATCTGATTTGTGGACTCTCTAATGAAGAGACATGCTTTCCAAGAAGTAATTACAACAGGTGATATAACCAGGCTGGCTAAAGCCAAGATTTTATTTTTTAACCTTGATGAGTAAAGGAGCTAGAAATAGTACTTCTAGAAGCAAAGGATCCAGTTTCCCATTAGTACTCTTCTTTAGTCGTGGGAAGCAGCTTGAAGTGACCTCTTGGGCTCTTGGGTGAGATCTGAAATAAATAAAGCAAAGGGAGACATTTCAGGCTATTAATAAGTTGTCTCTTTGTCACTTTCTACTTCTGTAAATTATGACATGAAATGCAATTTCTGTGTATCCTTGTAGGTTGTCCTATTCTTTTGCATTACTGCATATATTCACAGAGTTGAGAGGGCTATTTGGGCAATTGATTGTGAGAGCTATTAAGATGAGATGGAAACAAATGCTAAGAGAGTGTGTGAGCTTATTTTTTCAGTCAGTGCTGGAGGAAAGACAGTGAACAAGAAATACTGAGTGCTTGGCCTAGCATATTGAGGTTCAGCTGTGATGTTATTTAAAGATAGAAAATCCCAGTCCCAGACCTTATGAATTGAATTTGTGATGACAAATTATGTTGTACTTTATCTTCTGTAAAACCCAGGGCAAGAGAACATCATCTGGTGGTGACAGAGTCTCAGGAGGCCTAGATTTGTGCCATTCTGAAAGTAAATGTAAACAGTGGATTTCTCATAACAATCACTACTAGTGGCAGTCTTCTTTTCTGGTATCTTTGGGATACCAGTGTTCTGAAGAACACTTTTTAACCATCATGCCTAGCCTCGGTTTTGTTCCTGAGTTTGTTGCACTTTTTTTGAGAAGCAGCAAGCAAAGTCAGTGGTGTAACTAATGGTGACACTTATCTGTATAAGACAGTCATTCTGTGGACCTACATCATCATAAGGATGAGAGATCGCAGGACAGCATCAGGTCCAGAAAATTAGGAAGGAGGACAAGAGAGATCATCCTGAGAACTCAAGAAATAGAAAATCAGTAGAAGTATGAAAGTGGAAGACTTAGTTGCAATTTCTAGAATTGGGTTATGAAGGCTTATGCCATCGTAATATGAACATAATATGACCTTATGTTGTAGTCTCTGGTGGGACTAGTGAGATATAATGTCTGTTTGACTTATTCTATACTATAGTCAGTCTCCAAGATGACACCCAATTATCCTCACTTCTTTGTATCCACGTTCTTTTTTTCCCTCTTACATCAATGTTCTCCCTTAAGGTGTAGTTTCTGTGGTTCTCGCGCCAACATTGCACTTGTAAACTGTCATCATAGTTCCTTGTGCTCTTCTCTCCCTTCTTTTGATGCCTCTTCCTCATTGTTTGACTCAAGTCTGTGGTCAGCTTGCAAGGTTTGTCTTTTTCCTGATCCTTTGTTTAATTTTCCTATGCTCCACCTACATGAAACCATCTGATCTTTTTTTTTTCTTAGCATAATCCCTTTAAATTCCATCATATTGCTGCAAGTGGCATGACTTTATCTTTTTTGATCCATTTGTATTCATGTTCTTATGTATTCTTCTTCCACAATGATTCAGGTCTAGTCTTGGTGAACCAAACTGCGAGAATTTACAGTGGGTGACTTCCATTGGTAGATTGTTAAAGGATTTGCAACGTCTGCTCTGGTGTTTTGGATGGCTTGCTTACTGTGAAGGAAGTCAGCAATCATCCCATGTAGATTTTTCAGCAACTCTGTGGAGAGGCCCAAAGAAGAGGCAACAACATCCAGCATCAATTTGTCAGCCATTGGGTACAGGTTTTCCAGCCTCATTTAGAGGAGTGCAGCTCCAGCTGACATTCAACTAAACCTCATCAGGAATCTCCAGCAAGAATGCCTCAGTCAAGTGGGTCCCCTAACCCTGACTCATAGAAATTAGAAAAGCTTAAAAAATATTTTTATTTATTATTATTTTTAACTACTATGCTTTGGGATCATTTGTTATGTAGCAATAAAAAGTCCTCTATATTGTAGATTCCATAGAATAAAATAAGAAACTCTGCCTAAGTAAGTAAAAAAAATCTTCAACAAAGATGGCATAGTTGATTTTTCAAAGATGTGTAGGGCTTTGCAGGTGAATGTAAAACAAAAAGGAATCATTTCAGGGCCAGAAATAAGAGGGCAAGTCTTATTTGAAAAAGACCTATTAGTTCAGCATGACTAGGTTGCAGTATGTTTAAAGAATGAAGTAGAAAGTGATTAGAAAAGCAGACAGAAATTGACTCACAGAGCACCGAGTATGTCACGTCCATATATTTGTCTTTTTATCCTGAAGGCAATGAGGAGCCACTGAAGAATTTTAAACTAGGCAACTGACTTGATCAATTATACATTTTTAGAATGATGACCAAATAGGAGATGAATTGGAGATGGAAACACCAGCTACTGACTCCAGCTACTGCAAATCCAGATGAGAAATGATTAGTGTCTGAGCTAAGGCATTAATAGTGTGAACAGAAAAAGGATGGGAGATTGGGTGTGTTGGGGGGGGGAGGGCATGAATTCAAAGGACTCTCAGGAGGTATATATTTTAGAAGGTGAGGAATAAGTGAAAGATAAGATGGGAGCTTCAGGAGGAGGAGCAATCTTTGAAGGGTGAGTTTGCATGGTCTGTGAAACATCCAGGGAAACATGTTAATGAGTGACAAGATAGACTGGTATCACTCTCTCCTAAGAGGATGTGGGGGTCGGTCAAAGATGGACACTCAGGTATTGAGACTTGTTTGTGTGAATGTCCCTTATTAAAATGTAAATAATCCCGTGAGTGAAATAAAATCCAAATAAAATTTGGAGTATTAGATTTGTCCTTCATTGATAGCAAAGGCATTTACAAATAAGATTTACAATAAGAACTTAGGAGGAAATGGTTAAAAGAATGGCTTTTTTTTTCAAATTATGTTTATTGAGATAATGTTGATTTATATCACTCTTTTACAGGTTATAGTTTTAAACCTTCACAAATGTATATTTTCACACCACATCCAACATAAAAGCCCCAATAATCCTCCACTATGCTCTGTTGGATCCTACTTCCTCCTTACCACCCTCCCCTTGTGATTGCAGGCAGATGTCAAGGGTTTGTTACCGTTTTGGTTTTGTCTGAGACTTTGGTTTGTTTCTCTATATTCCACACCATCAGGTATTTGTCTTTCTCTTTCTGATTTATTTTGTTTAGCATTATCCTCTCCGGGTTCATCCATGTAGCCACAAAGGTCAAAAGTTCTTTTTATATAGATGAGTAGCATTTGTAAAATTATAAAAGTATAGCTTTACATATTCCATATATAAACATATATATATATATATCTCACATTTTTTCTCCTCTGCCATGGGCACATAGGTTATTTCTATAATTTGTTCTTGTACGTAGACCTGTAATGAATGTACAAGTGTGTATATATGAATAGCTTTAGAACCTGGTACAGGCAATGAGAGTAATTTGAAGACCTTTTTTTTTTTTTTGAGACTAGGTCTCACTATTTTTGCCCGTGGAACCACAGACTCAAGCAATCCCCAGCCTCAGCTTCCCAGGTAGCTGGGATTACAGGCGTGTGCCACCACGCCCAGCTATTTTTTTGGAATTCGGTCTTACTACAGGCCCCAGGCGGGACTCGAACCGCGATCCCTAGCCCTGGCTGCTTCATAGGCTGAAGCTTACAAGCACGAGCCACTGTGCCCGGCCTGAAGACCATTTTTTAATATCTTCCAATTTTGCCAAGGGTTCAACTATCAGTAGAATCTCATGACTAGTGATTGAAAATGGGAAGAGTCTGAATAACCTACTATTCTCTCCATCCTCAAGTTTCCCTTTCTGATATACTTATTTCATTATATTTAATATCTTATGGTCTGTGCCCCCTTTCTGTATCACAGATTTAATTTTTTAATTTAATTTTGTCTGCATTTAACTTTTTCAGTAAATTTTATCAGTTTCATGATCTTCTTCCAGCCCCCCCCTTTCCTCTTCTTATTTTTTAAGCAAAAATAAAACTTTTTTATTGAGAACATACAGGAATGGCACAATTCTTGATTTCCTTTATTGAGTATTGTTCAGACATGGTACTATTTTTTATTTCATTGTCAGCAACCATCTAATTCTTTAAAATTGTTTTCAACTAATATAGTGATTTTTATCTCTAGTACCTAAGAGTTGCATAATAACCTGAACTCCAGAGTTGAAATTCAACCATTTAACCTCATTTGCCCTGATCTACATATCCAAAGCAACATATTTAGAAATATTATATGCAGTGTTCATAGCATTAGCATTTCAAGGATTAAGGGATTAAAGAAAAAGTAACTAACAAGTCATATAATTTTGTAACCAAGTTGGGAATAATTACTGTGGTAAATGTGTATAAAGGCCCTGACTTGAACAGTACTTTCTCCTTTGGTTGTTTCAAACTGGTTTTGTCTCACTAAAAATTGGTGTTATTGGAATTCATATAATCATATTTGTGGAAATAGCTATAATTTAAAAAAGATCTATTTTTGTTAACAGGAAAGTCCAAGAAAATTAATGTTCAAAATTAGTAACTGAAGCTGAGTGCCTTTATCTGAGTGTTTAGTGACCAACATAAAGAGATGGAGCATAAAGAGCTTTTTAAAAAGCATTCAGTTGATAGAAATGTAGACTTAATAAAACACTTCTAAGGTGGAAAATGTGATCAATATTTCAAATTTAATTTTAGGAAAAAAACCAGTTTTAGAGTATAATTAAAAGTAAGATTGTAAATCGTAGATAATAACTATTTCTTTTCTTTCTTTTTTTTTTTTTTTTTTTTTTTTTTTTTTTTTTTTTTTTTTTTTTTTTTTTTTTTTTTTTTTTTTTTTTTTTTTTTTTTTTTTAAGACTAGGTCTCGCTATTTTTGCCCGTGGAACTGCAGGCTCAAGTTGCCCGTGGTACCACGGACTTGAGCAATCCCCAGCCTCAGTTTCCCAGGTAGCTAGTATTACAGGTGCGCACCACCACACCCAGCTATTGATAAGAAACATTTCTAATATGAAAACACCTTTTCTGAATATATAACTGAGTCAAACTCACTTTCAAAAATTTAGTTATTCCAGAAAAACAAGAAATAAATTATAGAAATCACACTGGTCACAGATAAGCATTGCTTATCTTTTGCAAGTTTACTTCCAGTCATGTCTTCATATACATTTTTATGTATGCATTTACAAGTTGTGGTTTGACTTAATACAGAATTGCACTCTACATATTGTAAACTGATCCTTTCATTTTGCAACACACTATAGACACTTTTCTCTATCTATGAAGGTAGATTTGTTTCAGCTTTCTAAATTGATGCATAGTATCACATTCTAATACTGTAATTTAATCAACCACTCATTTTTTAGAATATATAGGTTGTTCCCAAGGTTTTTCCTTAATTAACAATGTCATGGTGAACATCCCTGTCATATTTCTTTCCTCAATTTATTTATTTGTTAGCTTGTTAAATGAGCTAATTAACTCAAGTAAAACATGGCCCATATCAACTGTGTGATGTCAAGTTATGTCTAGGATTCTCTTCCCTATTGTAGTGAACTACACAAGACCTCTAGGATTTGAGTGGTCCTAGGAAGCTGAATTGGGGTTATGCTGCTGATCCTCTTTTGTTAGATCATTGACAATCCCTTCCAGAGATCTTCTCCACTCTTGACAGCAAGCAGCCCAGCACACTTGAGCTGCTCCCAGTGCTCAGTGCCCTGTTGGCCTGCACAGCATCCCTACAGTCATCCCAACCTGAGTCTTGATCATTTCTGAATATTCTGAGAAAGGATGACACTTGGAAAGCTTAAAACCCCCACAATCTCTTCAGAACCTCAATGCTGTCTTTACATTACAGAAGGTTGTTTTTGAGGAGATGAAGAAAAGAGGAAGCATCACTCAGTCTTTTCACATAAACCTTTGAGAGGCAACTAGACAGTTGATTTTGGAGGAGTTACTTAACCTCCTTAACCTCAAATCCTTTATCTATAACATAGCAACAAATAACAACTGCCAGTTATAGGTAGAGGCCAAAATATTTAGTTGTCTTTAGCTCCTCTCATTCTCTCATTCTCTCTCACTCACAATCTGCCACCTCAACTTTTCAAATAAATCCTGAACCTGACTACTCCCTTCCCCCACTGTTTTGACTTTGGGACAAGCCTCCATTGTCTCTTCTGGATCTTTGCAGTAGCCTACTAATAAGCCTTCCTCATCTGCCCTTGTTCCTCTGTGATCAATTTTCAAGTTAATTGCATCTTTTTCAAGTCATGCATCTTTTAAAAAGGACCATGGCTTTTTGCAGAAACTTAGCAGAAAAAGAAACGTTTAGACTACCCTCTAAAGCCCTCCTGTAAAATTTAGCCCCACCCCACCCCCATTCTCTGACCTCAATTCCAAACTATCCTCTTCCACTCTCCATTTCCAAAACATGTCAAGTATGCCTTTTGCATTTGTTGTTTCTCCACCTCCATCTTTCCTCAAGAGTAACAGCTGTCTCTATTCAGGTATTTGCTCAAAGTTCTACGTTTATCAATATTCCCATACCCAGTCTCATTTTTCTCCATTCTTATCACTGAGATATTGTACGATTTTATTAAGACTCTTAAAACTGGAATGCAAACCTGCTAAAGAAAAAAACTTGCTAGTTTAGTTTTTCTGTGCCTAAGAATAGCTCCTGCCACTTTCGGTATATAAAAATACAAAATATTTGTTGAATGAACAGTCATAATAATTATTATCTTTCAGAGTTGGAGTGAAGGTTTATTCTGATAATATAGTACCTCCTGAGTAGTAAGGATTATGTAAATATAAATTACTGTGGCATCATCATTATTAATAGTGTTTAAAGTAGTCATTGAAAAATATATTAGACAAAAGGGCATTCCAGCAATGAACTAAGTAGAGCAGAGGCTGACACGAGTAAATGCTCTGTAGGTAAATGTGATCTACACTACAAGTATGTAAGAAAACTGGATATCATTAAGGGGTAGGGTTGGAAATACAAGGATGGGGCAGTATATGGAAAAATTGCACTCAAATCTTATAAGTCCCTGACAGTGAAGAATCTTGCAAGATTTTCAGCAGAAGATAAGTTTTTGGTTGTTGAAATGTTTATATCCCTAATCAGTTATCTGTATTACAGAGTTGCTTTATTTAGCTTGTGGGGGGTGGATTTGTTAACCAGAAAAATAAAGTGCTTCTTTAAGAAACTTTGTTGGAAGCCGGGCACAGTGGTTTGTGCCAGTAAGCTTCAGCCTATGAAGTGGTGGGGGCTAAGGATCGCGCACTAGTGAAACCTAGTTCCAAAAAAAATAGCTGGGTGTGGTGGCACGCACCTGTAATCCCAGCTACCTGGGAAACTGAGGCTGGGGATTGCTTGAGTCTGTGGCCCCCTGGACTAGGAGAGCCTGCATAGTGAGACCTAGTCTCAAAAAAAATAGAAACTTTGTTGGACTTTTCCAGGGACAGATTAATAGGACCTGTCTTGAGTTCCTATTTACTGATTCCCTCTTTTCATGCAAACATCAGGCATGCTGGTGGCAGGAGGGTCTGAGACCCAGAACGTGGGTGGTTCACACTCAACCAGTTTGAGTTACCAGTTTTCCTCTTTCATGATTCTAATTGACTTAACCTTTAGATTATACCTTTTACAGAACTTAACTGTCTTTCACATCTTGGTTTTCCACTTCATATGCAATTTCTGACCATAGCTCTCTTTTGACATAATCCCATTTTTAATTAAAATCTTTCCATTCATGCCAGGCATGGTGGCGCATGCCTGTAAATGGCAGCCTACGAAGCTGCGACTGGGGCCAGGGATCACAGTTTGAGTCCTGTATGGGCAACGTAGCAAGACCTAGTTCCAAAAATATATAGCTGGGTGTGGTGGCACATGCTTGTAATCCCAGCTACCTGAGAAGCTGAAGCTGGGGATTGCTTGAGTCTGTGGTATCTCGGGCAACGTGCAACGTGAGCCTGCAGTTCCACAGGCAAAAATAGTGAGACCCAGTCTCAAAAAAAAAGAAAAAAATATCTTCCCATTCAAAGTACAGTCCTGGAGCCAGCAGTATTGGCAACACCAGGGACTGTTTAGAAATGTAGAATTTTTAGGACCTACCCAGTCCCACTGAATTAGAATTTGCATTTTAACAAGTCCCTAGTGATTTGTGTGCACATTCAAGTTTAAGAAGCAGCAGTCTTTTAAGTATCCCTTAACGAGTAGTTGCATTAGTGTCCCTCAGGGGCCTCTCATCGCCTCAAATAAACACACAGGGTGTTTGCTTTCTAAACAAAATTTCTGGGTTAGTTCCCCTTGCCACTCTCTTCAACTACAGAGCTTTTACAGTGCACCTCCGCAGAAAAAACTTGAAATGGCAACTGTTCAGAAAGTGCAATGTTTCTCAAGTACAATGTTCCAATCATCTGCATCTGAATAACTTAAAGGGTATTTCAAAATGCAAATACCTGGATCCCATCATACGTCTACTAAATTTGGCACTTCATTAGGCCCTAATACTTGTTAGGTATCAAGAACCCTCAGAAAGCTGACTGCAGAAACAAGTTGTGTCTAACTTAATAGCGCCCCCTTCTCCTTATTGAATCCTCTTTCTAGCTCTGACCCTACCCTCTCATCAGATCCTGCAGTGGATTATTTAAAATACAGTAATTTAGTTACAACTCCTTTATTAAACAGTGATATTTTTGTAAGAGATATCACATACATTGTAGTCTAGTACCTGTTTTTCAAAAACATGCCAATAACAGTCTAAGATTTTATGTTTTAAAAGCTATTGGTCATTAATAAATGTTAAATGTTACTATCAAATAACTTAATGTTTATTTCTCTGCTTTGTAGTATTTTCTTATATAGTTAATGAAACTTTTGTTCTTATGTCCAAAGTTTTTTCTAAGTCATTGAGTTCCTCTTTAACAATATCGTGTATCAGCCCACCAGCAGGCAGCTGCATGTGGTGGCTGCCTGCATGCCCCAGGAATCAATGCTGTGGGGGGCAGGTCCTTCCCAGTGAGAGCATAGACAGCATGGATCTCTGGGCATGACCCCTGAGCAGATGAGAAGGGATAGCAAAGTCAGGAGGGGTGTGGGTGGGTCAGTCAGGAGTTTAGCCCCTGGCCGCTAGGAGGCTGCTTTATGTCATAGCCATCTTCTATCAGGGGAACCATGCCACCATCCAGCCTCCCATCCCATGGTGGGTGAGTGCTGAGCATGAGAGGCCATCCAGCCATGCCCCCCCCCCACTAGAAGGTGCCAGCCCATGTGGGGAGGGGTGCAAGGGAGGGTGTCAGAATGCCCCTTCTGTTTTACTCTCACTCCAGTTAGTCCTCAAGAAGAATAAGAAAAGCACAAATAATACATACACCAACGTAGAATAGGTGAGGTACTAGATAAAGACCCTGCCCATATATCTGGGCATGACACAAGAGAAGGAACATCAAGAGAACCATTGCATACAGGACTGGAAAAACAACTATGGTGATGACCTATCACAGAATCACACCTACAGCCTCACTGCGAGTGAATGAGCCAAAATCTTGTTTCTGATATGCCATCTAAGAGAGCAAGGCACCCCTCCCTGTTCCACAGGAAAGGAAGACCACAGAGTCAGGGCATTAGCTTCATAGAAAAGCTGCATACTGAGGAAGAAGAGATGATCTTCAAAGGCCATTTGCAGATGCTTGCCCCCATCAAGAAACTTCTTTATTGACCATGGCTGGGGCAAGGACCCTTAAGCCAAAGGCCAGAATGCTAAGGTGTAGAAGCAGCAAAATGGCACAGAGAATGGATTGGAGAAGACAACCAACAATGAGAAGACATTGATGGATCTCAAATGAGCATGGACTAGATGCCCAAAACAAAGTTAAGACAGAAAATCTATCAGCATGGTTTGCTGTGTCCCAGGAACACAGTCCCTCACCCAACAAAAGGACACTCCCACAGAAAAGGAAGAGACCAATGAACTTAACATAGAACAGCAAGCAACAAGGAGAGAGAAGTCTGAAAGAACAGAGGGGGTACCGGGGGAGGTGAATGTATTCCAAAAACCATTTACCAATATTGTAAGAAATGTAAAGAATGGGCCGGGCACGGTGGCTTGTGCCTGTAAACTTCATCCTATGAAGTGGCCGGGGCTAGGGATTGCGGTTAGAGTTCCACCTGGAGCCCGTAGCGAGACCTAGTTCCAAAAAATAGCTGGGTGTGGTGGCGCATGCCTGTCATCCCAGCTACCTGGGAAGCTGATGCTGGGGATTGCTTGAGTTTGTGGTACCCCAGGCAACGAGAGCCTGTGGTTCCACGGGCAAAAATAGCAAGACCTAGTTTCAAAAAAAAAAAAAAGTAAAGAATGAATAATAAAAACAACAAGCAATATTGTTTATCAGGCCAGACAGTTTCATAGTCAACCCTATTGGAAAAACAGTTGGGAAGATGAAGAGGGAAATAGCATATATATTATTATTCTCCAGTTTATAATATTAAATAGATAAGCATGAATTTATTCAACCATTCTTCAGGGCCTAGAAATTGGGGGATGGGGATAAGTTATGTAACAGGAGTTTGGTACCTACACTTTGCTGGTGGACCTCTTTATTGACACAGACTATATCAAGTGTTCCTACTGCTGACATGAAAGTTGTACAGAAATAGGTGAGGAACAGTAGATGTGGTTGTATAACTATTATGAAATTAATTTACAGAGTTTGAGTTCATATTGACAGGTATTACATGTCAAATTAATAAAATAACAACTTTTGTAAATTAAATTTAAATGAAGACTGAGGGCCGGGCACGGTGGCTCGTGCTTGTAAGCTTCAGCCTATGAAGCAGCCGGGGCTAGGGATCACGGTTCGAGCCCCGCCTGGGGCTCTAGCGAGACCTAGTTCCAAAAAAAATAGCTGGGTATGGTGGTGCGCGCCTGTAATCCCAGCTACCTGGGAAGTTGAGGCTGGGGATTGCTTGAGTCTGTGGTACCCCGGGCAACGAGAGCCTGCGGTTCCACGGGCAAAAATAGCAAGACCTCGTCTCAAAAAAAAAAAAAAAATAAATAAATAAATAAATAAATAAATAAATGAAGACTGAATCTTAATGAAAAGGCATTGAGAGAGGGAAGAAACATATTTCAAACTTCTGCATCCACCCCCAAATAGTGTTGTTTTAGATTTAAAAACCCTTCTTTCAAAAAAATTGGAAAATCAAAAGAAAAGTCTCCTTTCTCTCTCCAAGAGATTCATGACACTAAGAGCATTCTTTAGTAAGTCTATACTTACTACACTGAAGGCTGGTATAGATCTTACCCTCAGTAAGATCTAATTTGATCCTTTTAGAGCTCTTATACTGCTTTCTTTTGTCCAGTTCTTATGATTGTGGTCTTATACTTGATCTAAGCCAAAAGAAGCGATGATTTGTGCTCTAATAATAATAAGTGATGAGAAACGATGTGCTCTAATAATAATAAGCAATGAGAAGCGATGTGCTCTAATGATAATAAGCGATGAGAAGCGATGATTTGTGCTCTAATAATGGTCCTCTCCTTGGTTGCATTTCTTTGATCAGCTGTAAACTTCCTTAGACCAATACTGAACTCTCCTCTTTGTACCTACCAACAAGTATTTGTTGTATTCTCTATATGCAGCAAAGTGAGGCATACAAAAGCATAAATTACAAAACAGTTTAGCTTAGAAGAAAAGTCTCACCCATTAAATCTGTAACAATTACTAAAAAAGAGTGTATATGAATAATAAAACATGAGCATTGACCCCAGGCAATTCTGTACTGGGTAGTACAAAATGTTGAAGAAGGTAAGTGTGGATGCCTGAGCCCTTAACACTAAACAGTTCAACCCTTGGGATACACAGTAAAAATCTCGATAGTCTAGAAAAAATAAATTCCCTCAGTAGAATTGCTTATATTCTATGCAAGAGGGCACTGAATATCCCCTCAAATTAAGGGATTCAATCCCAAGAGATGATCACTATTTTTAGATGCCACTCAGACATTTCAAACTATCATCCATACATGTAAAAGACAATCTTATCACTCCAGAGATTCTAAGACTTTTAAGAGCTATGTGCCAGGAACCTGGGATAAAGGCCACATACTTTTATTTTATCACTCAACTTTAGCCAACTAAAACACTAATTTTTCAGATCTATCTAAACTACGTCTTCCCCAGACCTACTTAAAAAGTAATCTCCTTTTAATCATAACGTTTACTTTTTCATACTTATAATTCTTCATTATTTTGTTTCCTTGCTTATGTCATTTTTACCTATTTCCAATAATAAACTATAAACTGATACTGAGCTGAACATAGAGAACCAAAACTGACATCAGTGAAACTGAGGGGTGTCCAGACCCCAAACTATTAAGGGGGGAAAAGTTATGCAACCCTTCGAAGGTTCATGCCACATGCGCACATCAAAACTCCTATACTCTAGTGTGTTTTACTATCTTGACTCCGTGAGAAGTTCAAAGGACACAGAGGGAGAGAAAGAAGAAGGAGGATTTAAAAATAAGAACTCCAGATCAAGCTCTGAAATCACCCAATGCTCATGGGCAAAAGCCCAGTCAAAATAAGCTCGACTTAAACTAATATCATCAAAGCTCAAAAGTGAAAGTCCTGGGAGAATGAGAGGCCAAGGCACCGCCTAGGAAGAATGTTAGGTGGTGTCCAGAGGGCTGGAAGAAGAGAATGTCCTCTGTCTGCCAAAAGGCTAATTGTCAGGAAGGACCAAAGATTGGGACGTGTCTGTCCTAGTGTCTTCCCAGTCCTTGACGTATTTCACAATGCCCCCACTGCTCTCTCTCCCTCCCTCTCAGCAGCCTCTAGTTCTGTAACAGGAGCTATAGTCAGAGGTCTGAAGTATAGAGAGGAGGAGGGAGTGTGTAGTCACTCACTACCCAGGTTGTACTAATAGAGGCAACCTGCCTTTGAGTACAACCATGTTTTGCTCATTTTTTTTGTTAAAATATACATAACATAAAAACTACCATTTTGACCATTTTTAGATAGTCAATACAGTGGCATTAAGTCCATTCACAGTGTTGTGCAACCATTATCACTAACTGTCTATCTCTGAAACTTTTTCATCAACTAACTGAAACTGCATCAATTAAACAGGAACTCCCAGTCCCTCCTCCTCCCTGCCTTAGAAAACCACCATTCTACTTCCTGTCTCTAGCTTCTTTAGGCACCTCAAATAAGTGGAGTCACATAATATTTATTTTTCTGTGTCTTATTTCACTTGGCACAATGTCTTCAAGTTTTATCCATATCATAGCATATGTTAAAATTTTATTCTTTCTGGGCTGGGCATGGTGGTACATTTCTGTAAGCTGCAGCCTCGGAAGCTGCAGCCGTGACCAGGGATAGTGGTTTGAGTCCTGCCAGAGTCATGCAGTGAGACCTAGTTCCAAAATTGGGCGTGGTGCCGCGTGCCTGTAATCCCAACTACCTGGGAAGCTGAGGCTGGGGATTGCTTGAGTCTGTGGTACCTCAGGCAATGTGAGCCTGCAGTTCCACAGGCAAAAATAGCCTAGTGTCAAAATTTTTGAGACCTACTCTCAAAAAAAATTTTTTTTGTTCTTTCTTAGGGTTGAACAATATTTCATTGTGTATATATATATAAATATATACATACATTATATTCATCTATATATAAATGTAATGTATATATATACAAATACATATTACGCATTGTGTGTGCAGACACACATATATAACATGTATACATATATATCGCATCCTATTATCCATTCATCTGTAAATGGATATTTGAGTTATTTCTACATTTTCACTCTTTTTTTTTTTTTTGAGACTAGGTCTTGCTATTTTTTTTGCCTGTGGAACCGCAGGCTCTCGTTGCCCAGGGTACCACAAACTCAAGCAATTCCCAGCCTCAGCTTCCCAGGTAGCTGGGATGACAGGCACACGCCACCACGCCCAGCTATTTTTTTGGAACTAGGTCTCGCTACGGGCCCCAGGCGGGACTCGAACCGTGATCCCTAGCCCCGGCCGCTTCATAGACTGAAGCTTACAAGCACGAGTCACCGTGCCAGGCCTTCTACATTTTCACTCTTGTGAATAAAGTTGCTATGAACACTGCAGTACTGATATTTGTTTGAGTCTCTGTTTCAGTTCTTTTGGGAATATACCCAGAAGTGGGATTGCTGGATTGCTGGATTAATAATTCAGGCTATTTTTTTAAAGGAATTTTTACGTGTTTCTCACAGTGACTGCACTATTTTACATTTTCACTAGCAATGTACCAGGTTCTATTTTTTCCACATCTGCACCAACACTTTTGTGTGTTTTGCTTATTTTTGATAAAAAGTACACTGAAGTGATTTCCCATTGTGGGTTGGATTTTCATTTCCCCATAAAAGTAAATTGATGAATTTGCTGCAAAGGGAAAGAACTTGCAGATACAGAAGGCAGCAGATCAAAGAGAACTTCTGTGACTATGCCCTGTAGGCAGCCCTGCCTATTGTCACAGATCAACTGAAATTACTGTCTGATGCCCTGGAGCCTCCCCTTATCCCATCCTGTCCCCACCTCATCCATCTCTTCAGAGGTCTGATCAAACAGGCACTTCCTTATGATAAAATCTTTTATCTGTTTAGTTTTTGCTGTCTTACATGTATGTGATGCCTCCCAGAGATAATGAATTTGAAGTAAACATGTTATGCTGTTTGTGCTATGTGCTTGACTTAAATGTGACTTCTTTTATCTCAACACTTAATAGTACAAACCATACCTGAGAAGTGTCAAAAATCATTTAACCCTCTATGCTAATGGTTTATTTGTCTTTATGTTAAGACCACATTTTTTTCACCTCCATATCCCGGAGGCAAATGCCCAAAACCACATTTTTAACAGCAATTATAGCAAGGATTGAGAACCAGTGATAAAGTCCTCTGATTTGGTTCTTTGACATTTTTAATCCACTTGCCCAGATCATATGTAGGTGTACCATCTCGGTGAAACTGCAAAATAACTCAACATTTATTATTTCTAATGAGAACTAGCCTCTATAAAACTAGTCTTCTTGACAAGAAGGTATCTGGGAATAGTAGTCCTAGTTTAGAATTTTATTTTATTTCTTCCATTTTCTTTAGACAAATCTCTACTCACCATAGAATTATAATTTGCAGTGCCCTAGTCTTGTGCAGATTGGCCAGGCTAGCTGGGAAATCAGTCAAGGAAGACTTCCTGGATTTAGTTTAACTTAGGTGACTTTTTTAGTTTGAGCTATCAGACTCCATTAGCTTGCCCAGAACACAGAAGAGAATAAACATGTTCAAAACAAGCTGTTCGAAATTTTTCTCAAGCAGGGTTGCAGCACAGTCAAGGTTAAGCTAACAAAAAGGAAAAGTCAATAAATGAAAAGCCATGACAGAAAGTTGAAGGGAAATTCCACTAAGGGAGAGTCTTGCTATTTTGCTCTTGTAAATGATAGAGAATTAAACTTCTCTTAATGTGGTCTTTAATATTTTCTCCTCATTTTAGATTTCATGGAAAAAGAATTATAGTTTGGGAAATTTCTTGGTATTTTTGCTTTTCTCCTAACAGAAGTAGGGTGGGGTAGTAAGAAAAAATTGTGAACTGTTTCTGAGGAGGTTTGACAGGATTTTGCCATTAACTTTGTATGGGAACTGTCATAGTTCTCTGAGATACAATTTCCTCAGTCATGTATTGAAAGAATTGTTGCAGCTCTAAGAACTTTAAGAGCTCAAATAATGTTATGAATTTTTTTTACCTCATTTAGATATTATTTCTTATTATTCTTTAAGTTTCAGGTAATGATTCATATCTCTTCCTTGCAGTCATGCTTTATTTTCCCTGCCAAAATACAAAGTCTTAGAAAATACAATATTCGGCTTGTTAGCCTTCACATTTTAGTGCTATAGCTTTCACAAGTTAAATAATTATTTGAAGAAAGAGAGAATGAGTAGAGCTATCTCTTTTTGTTTTGAATATAATTTTTGAGTAATAATTGTTACCTTGTTTTTGGTGAGATAAGTTTTCTTTGGCTAAATGATAATTATTATATTATAGTAATGACATTCTCCCTAGTTTACCTAATTAAAACTGGTTTGTGGATTGCTTTTTAGTTTAAGCAATGAATATTAGTATTCTATTATATTGCCTTTGGTAAAGAAAATATTTTTATATAAGTAACTGGCATGACAAAAAATTAGTCAATGAATCAGCGTTACCTAACTATGTTAGTCTAGACTTTTACAGTTGTAAATGCTGCAATCAAATAGGAGTGTTTATTTGACTCATGTACCTAAGAAGTTCAGGTTTGACTGAATGATGTCATTTGGATTTAATCTTAGTCTTCCCATTTCTTTGCTTTTTCTCTATTGGCATTATTCTGGGGCCATTTTTTCATTCCTGATTGCTAAAAACTATAACTCTACATTCTATTCTCTTAGCAATGCTGGTATTAGGACAGTTCTACTTCCCAAACAGTTTCAGTGATACAGAGTTAAGTTCATTCTTTGATTGGGTCTTTCATGAGGATGTGCCTGCACTCCTCATAGTCCTAGATTTATGTAATACACTGGATAGCCTGAGTTATGTGCCTATGCCAGAGTCCAGAGGTAGTGTTTGCTTCCTCCTGGATGTGACAGTGAGGTGGAAGTTGGGGGTCATTAAACAAAGGAAGGCACAATGGATAATGGACAAGTAATCACAATAAAACTAACAGAAATCACAACAAATAAGTGGGAATAGCAACAAAACTAACAAAACCTCCCTTAGTTCTGTAATACAAAACTTTTTAAAAGCCTGTTTCTATACAAAAGTAACTAACTGAGACATATGTGCTATTCTTATTGCCCTACCATCTGCACCCTGAGGTCCATTCTATCACTCCTAGTACTGGTGGTGGTTCTGACAAAGCCCATTCCTAATGCAGGTGACTCAAGGCATCTCCAATATCTTGGAAGATATCCTTGTATGTTGTAGAGGTTTGGAAATACCTTAGAGGGAAGAGTCTGTAGCTGTGATTCAGTAGAGAACTCTAAAGATTTCTTCTTTGATGTCTATGATATCTGTGATTTATTCCCCCCACAATAAAAATCCTATATAGAAAAATAAAAAATCAAGAAGTCAACCTGAAACACAGGTTTGATTCTAATTTCTACCTATCATTTGAGTGTAGCTGATGTAGCTTTCCTTATACAATGAAAAACTATCATGCAAACCTTACAATTACAATTCATATCAGCTATGAATTGCATTTGGCTGCAAATGACAGATTAATTACAGTAACTTAAACAGATAAGAGTTAATTCTTACTAGACAGTTGCTGCTGGTATGGGTTTCAGGCTTTTGAATGTGAATCTCTTGATATATATATATATATATATATATATATTTTTTTTTTTTTTTTAATGGTTTTAAGATGGCTGTTGGAATTTTGGGTTTCATATATAGGTTGACAGGGAAGCACAAAGAAGTAAGAACTGGGCATGGTGGCTTGTGCCTGTAAGCTTCAGTCTATGAAGTGGCTGGGGCTGGGGATCGTGGTTTGAGTCCCGCTTGGGGCAACACAGTGAGACTTAGTCCCAAAAAACAGCTGGGAATGGTGGTGCACGCCTGTAATCCCAGTTACCTGGGAAGCTGAGGCTGGGGATTGCTTGAGTCCGTGGTACCCCGGGCAACGTGAGCCTGCAGTTCCATGGGCAAAAATAGCGAGACCTAGTCTCAAAAAGAAAAAAAAAAAGTTAAGAGCTGCTTGCTGTATTTATTTTCTGCATGCTTTTTAAAGACTTTAACCAGCTGTTCCAATCATCACTTTTGCATTTATCTTATTTACCACGTGTTCGCATTAATTGATCATGAAGGTAAACAACCATAAGTAGTCTTTTAGTTGCCTTAAATACTGCCTCAAAATTAACCAGGCTGCCTTACTAAAGAAAAGAGGGACAATGTGGTTGTCTTAGTCAGTTCAAGCTCCTATAACAAAATATTACTGACTGTGTGACTTAAGCAATAAATGTTTATGTCTCATTGTTCTGGAGGCTGGGTAATCTAATACTAAGGTACTGGCTGATTCAGTTCCCTGAGGAGGGCTTTGATGCCTGATTTGCAGACAGTAACTTCCTTGTCATGCAGTCTAGTGAAATAGGTGTGTTCTGGTTTTTCCTCATCAGGATACAATCACATCATTAGGACCACACCTTCATTATCTCCCAGCTCCCATGCAATCACAATGGGGGTAGGTTTCAACATATGAACTTGAGGGGGAACATGAACATTCAATAATATCTCACTCTTAACCCCATTTGCCTTTCTTGAATGCAAAATATAACATGATCTTGAGGGACATTATTTTGGTTAATGTTGGCTTGCTATTTTATTAAAACAAGAAAAAATAGCAATCCTATCCCAGATTGAATGAATCTTTATTCAAGAAACTACTTTCATATAAGTTGTCTGATTTAAAGCCTTAGTTTCCAAGAAACTATCAACTACTTACCATGAATACATTCATTCAATCCTAAATTTTAACCTGTTCTAGTATCACACTGAAGTCTAATGTTTTAAATCTTATCTATATTAGGTGTGAGTGACAAATGAGAAATGGGCTCATTATCAAGTGATCTATACTGAGGCAAAATTCACTTCCAGCTGTGAACATATGGGACTGAAGTTATTTCCATCCAACATGTGAGGATGGGACAGGCATAGACCAACATTCCCATTCTAAAAGAAACTGGAAGAAAGAAAAAGGTGTCATTTCCCAAGTAATTCCAAGACACAAAGCAAATGACATTAGATTTTAAGATTGAGAATAATCCTCTTCAGTATCATGATGATCTTTTTCTCAACTCCTTAGGGAGGTGGTCCTGACTTGGCAGCTCTACTAAATAAGGGAATGGGAATTACATTCCCAAAATTCTGGGAATCCCTGTCTCCAGTGTTCCAGGTGGTTGCTCTCTGACCTGTCAAATCTGAAGAAATATTCCTCACCCTCCAGGCTTTTTGAAATTGAAAAGGTGGCCCTGATTTCTGAATCACCTTTGGGGTCATTCTTCCATTACAATTGCATGGCTCTGTGGTCCAGATCTATAAGGTCTAAGAAGTTCAACAGACTTTCATTTTGCCCTGTATCTATGCCCTTCAGTTCCAGCTGACCTTCTTCTGGGTTAGCTGGTTGGGTTTGTGGTTCACACCTACACCCACTATTTGCGTCTCCTTATCAAATAGTGGCTCAGTTATACTCTCAGTGTTCTCTTGAGAAGAAACTTTTCCATTATTTGCACTAAGAAAGGACTGATAATTGCCTAAATCATTAAGTTCTGGTTCATTTTTTTCCCATAAGTTTCTGGTTCAATTTCTTCTTTAATTCCTTTCTAACTTCAAACATTTTACTATAAGCAGTCAGGAAGAACCAGACTCCTTCAACAGTTTGCTTAGAAATCAGCTTAGTTAACGATCCAGTTTCATAGTTTGCAAGTTCTGCCTTCCACAAAATACTCAAACATAGTTCAGCCATGTTCTTGTGCCATGTTGTAACAAGGATAAGCTTTTCTTCATTGTCTAATAGCAAGTTTCTCATTTCTGAGATCTCACTACAAGGATGTTTACCATCCATATTTCTACTAACTATCTATTGATGATTATTTATGTATTCTTTAAAAGGACAAAAGCTTTCTTTCCAGCTTTTCTTTTAAGTCTTCACCAGAATCATTACCCTTAGTGACCATATTTCTAGTATATACTTCAATACTCCTCCACTTCTATTATTATTCAGTTCCAATAACACTTTCTTTTTTAAAAAAAATTATTTGTTATTGCTGTCTCTCACTCTCTGTGTCATTCTCATAATATATGCATAATAGAATATATAACAATATGTATGTATGTTACATATTTTTTTACATAATTGGGGAGGTTGAGAAGTCCCAGGTGGTAAAACTTGAAAGTTCAAGTCCACAGGCCTAAGAACCATGAGAGCTGACTATGTAAGTTTCAGTTTCAGTCTGAGTCCTAAGGAAGAAGATATACCCAGGCCCAAGGAGTCAGGCAGACAGCAAATTCTCCCTTACTCAGCCTTCCCTTACTCAACCTTCCCTGCCCACCACCCCCATTCCCGCTTCCAGTAAATTGAATGAGATCCATCACTTGGGAAACTGTTGCCTGCTTTACTTAATCTACCAATTTAAACATTACTCCCATTCAGAAACACCCTCATAGATGCATTCAGAATAATATTGAACCAAATATCTAAGCACTCAGTCCACTGCTCAATCAAGTGGACAAGTAAAATTAGCCAGCACAATGGCACAGCAGTTTGTGCCCAGAATAGTGAAAACATTGTAATTTCATGTAATCTACCTTTTTCTCTTAAAATACATACTTTGAATATTTTTTCTGGTACAAAATACTCTTCTCTGACATTTTTAATAACTGCATTGTAGTCTATT
>PVHY01003633.1:0-105043 GCA_004024945.1 Uropsilus gracilis | reverse complement strand
GACCATCCTGTACTTCTCTTTTTCTTTTTGGCTTATTTCCGCCAATATGAGTTTTTCCAGCTCCATCCAGGTCGCTGCGAATGACATGTGTTTGTCCTCCTTGATGGATGCGTAGTATTCCATCGTGTATATGTACCACATTTTTTTTAGCCAATCATCCGTTTGGGGGCATTTGGTTTGTTTCCAATTCTTTGCAAATTTAAAGCATACTTTTGTAATTATTATGTTTCCCTGATTGAAGAAGAGAATTTTTAATACACTGAATATTCTGTGTGTCACATTACTGCACAAGGACAACTGTTGTGATATTAAGAATCACATTACCGAGAAGGCATCATTCCAATAAAACCTCAAAGCTCCAGAATAAATACACTCTCCCAACAACAATCAATTTGTTGAAAACATTAGTTGACTACCCTTGAGACAGAGAGGAGCCTCAACTTACCTACACATGAGGTTCCACTGATATCTGTGGTGTAGCCAACCTTGCAGAAGCAACGGAATGAACCCATTGTATTAATGCACTGGCCATTGGTGCAGAGGTTTGGCATAACCTTACATTCATCAATATCTGCAGGTCAAAGCCCCCCAAATAAAACCAAATAAAAAGTTAGATGTATGCAAAACCGGTTGAAGACAAAATTAAGAAACTGATATGAGATTAATGAAATAATTAGATAATGTCTCCCAATCAACATTCATAATAGTGTTGGAGTACCTTTTCCTCATTCATGGCAGTGTTAACATGGAAGGGGAAGAGAAATAATTTGAAATGATGGAAAGAGATACACAAAGGAAGGTTATGTTGAAGACCCTGTCCAAGTCTACTCATTTTAAAGTCTAAGTATGAATTATTTGGTAGGGGTGTCTAGAAGACTGTTTTTCAAGATGGTAGATAGGAAGATCCTGAACTCATAACCTACAGTGGACAACTGTCTTTTAAACAGGAGATAACTTCTTTGTATTTGGAATTTGTGATAAGTTCCCAGAGCTTGGCCTCCAATTTACACTGTTAGACTCTAAAGAAAGGATTTCATTAGCAAAGTAATGATACAGAGATGAAGAATCTGTGTAGTGATCATGGAAAATGTTGTCTTTTAGTTGACTGTACAAAAAAACATGGAAACTATTAGCAGATTATGAGACTTGTTGGTTTGTAAGTGCATAGAGTTCTTTGAACTGTAAATGGCCTCCTGTGCACACACAGACAAATAAGCAATACTCCTTTAGTTAAACATTGCAGGTGTAGCTTCCCATTATAAATATAGCCTTGACAATCAGATGTGTTTCCTTTCTGGGTTCACCACTTAAAAAGGGTGTGCCCTTAAGAAAACTACTTACTGTTACTTTTGTGCTTCAATTTCCTCACTGGTTGAAATGGCAACAGTAATAAGAAGATTGATATGAAGTAATATGAAGACTTGAAGAACAATAGTATGGGGATTTGATATAAGGATGAAATCTTTTAATGTTTCTAAAGCAATAGCAAAATCCAACAAATATACACATAGGTATTTTAGTTTTTATTATTACTGTGCCAATTTTTCACTTTATCTTCAAATTAGTCTGTATTTATGAAGGTTACTGTATTGATACTGTACATATGTATCAGCAATACCTTACCTCTTCCATCAGTGGTATATCCTGGGCCATGTGGACATATCTTTTTGTACTGCGCAGTTCCAGGAAGTGGGCAAAGCTCACACTGGTGACCCCAGCCTCGCCCCCCATCGCAGCAACACTCTGATTTTGTCACAAGATTGCGGCTGCTGGATGCCATCTGACACATTGTCTGTAACACCTCTGCAAAGCAGAGTCCCTGTCGATTGTCTGAAATGACCAGTGAAGAAGCATCAATATCATGAGACCATCACTTCATTTTCTTTTCTTTTTTTTTTAAATTGCTATTTCTTTCATTCACTGGGTTGGGAGTAAACACTGACACAGGTGTTTGGGAATAATTTGGATTTTTGTGTTGAGATCATAAAATTGGAGGAAATATAGAATTATGATGATTATGTAGATTTTTAAGAAGAAAGTGATCAACCTATATGTATTGATATGGAATGGTACTCAAGTAAGCGATATTTAATGGAAAAAGCAGACAAAGAGTAGACAAAAGTGTGATTTCACTTGTGCTGAGCACGAGTTTTAAATATACTTCATTATCTTGGTCTTTAAATTCAACAGGACAATCTATATTTTCCTTCTTAAATAGGAGAAGCAACATTTTTTTTTTTTTTTTTTTTTTTTTTTTTGCCTGTGCAACCGCAGGCTCACGTTGCCCGGGGTACCACAGACTCAAGCAATCCGCAGCCTCAGCTTCCCAGGTAGCTGGGATTACAGGCACACGCCCCCATGCCCAGCTATATTTTTTTGGTACTGAGTCTCACTACATGCCCATGGCGGGACTTGAACCGCGATCCTTGGTCCTGTCCACAGCTTCCTAGGCTGCTGCTTACAGGCATGCACCACCCTGCTAGACTTAGAAGCAACTTTTCAAGCAGGCATCTCCTCATACAGTCACAATATTTAAGACAATTTAATAATTAAAAATTTGCTGGAAATTAAGTTTCTAAGAGTTGTAAATTTGAGGAAAAGTGGTTACCATGCTTTTGAAACATTTATATTTTCCCCTGTCAATTCATCAAGGAATGAAGTGTTAGTAGTTATTTCCCTTTAAAGATGCAAATAAGTAGCAGGATTTTTTTTTAAAGTCTTTCTGGACTATGTTATAAATCTGAGTATAGATTCCGTTATACTTTAGAATTTCCTGCATGTAAAAGACTGCTTAATATTTGAACTGAGATTTTTTTTTTTAGTATAAGTAAAGGGATTTCTCTGATTAAATAAGTAAAAAAAAAAAGTCCTTACTATGGTTTGATAAATCATCATAGTGAAACTGTTAGTAATTAAGAAAAAGTACATTTTATATATGTTTTCTTTTGTTACTGAAAAGACTGATGGTTTTGAAGATTTAGAGGACAAAGGGAAAACCCAAATATGTTTTTTGACTAACAGTTTCCCAGGATTTGAAGCATATGGCAACATTCTGAGAACAATTTAAATTTGCTCATAAATAAAAGGGTTTGTAATGTATGCATGCTAGCATTAAAATGCAGCTTAATGTCTGAGACTTATATTTTCCACAAGAAAATATTTTTAAATCATCTTTCTGTACCATAAAATAAAAATTAAACTTCACTGCATTTTGGAAACGTGGCATTTACTTTAATATCACTCATACAGAAGAGCTTACCTCACATCGCTAATATTTTCTTTTCGAATTAAGTCATCTTTCTGATGTAAGTTTTACTAAGGTCACATTTTCCTTACAGCTTAATTAATCTTAATTTTAGAAAGACTGCTTAAGGTGGTTATTTACATTATGCACAGATTGTGCATACAACACACACATGTACAAATACGTCATTTTGATATGTATGTACCCTGAGGAAGAGAAGTATGTGAATTGCCTAGAGTGTGGGATTTGTTTAGCAGACAAGGATACATATGTCAGAGCTTTTCTGTGATGACTTCATAAAACAGATGTTTTATTTACCAAGTAAAATATACTCATATATCAACTTACCAAGGCATTCAGTGCCTGAGGAACTTGACTGAAATCCTTCATTGCAGTCACACCTATAGCTCCCAATAGTGTTAATGCAACGTCCATTTTCACAGATTCCTGGCTTGGTCCTGCATTCATTTTCATCTTTAGAAAAATAGGTCATGTGAACTGTGAATAGGCTGTAAAATTTCACTTTACAAATTGCTTCTATTGGGTTATTTCTTATTTAAAAGTTCTTTACGGAGTATCTCTTCATGGGACATCTCTTCAGGGAGATACTAATATGATGGGATAAAAACTATTCTTGAGTAAATTTTGATATATTTTTAACTTTACCTCATCCTTCCAGGTGGAGTCTTTTTTTAACAAAAGTTTCATTGTTCTTTCTTTTCTCTTATCCCTTTGTGGGAAAGGGGTGGTGTTTGATAGATTTGGAAAGCTGCCCAAGAACACAAGAGCTTTGCGGGGGGTAGTGTGATCTTTTGATAAACATTTGAATATTTTCTACAAGAATTTCATCCACAAATTTGCAATATGTTTAAATACTTTGCTTTTTCAGTTTTTTTCTCCCCCCCCCCTTGAAGGGATTTTTATCCAACCATGTATTGGGTTTCTTCTACCTTTAAAATAAACATTTCTTCTATCCTTAAAATAATTTCTTCTACCTTTAAAATAAAAATTTATTTTAATTATTTAATTTTTAGTTTAATTATTTGTATTGGATCACTTCTACCTCTATCAGCATCATATAATTTTCCCACCCACATTTCTCATTGTTTTATTTTCTTTCTACTTTTTATTACTTTCAATATTTAATTTTCACTGAATTTTGTTTCTTTCCTGTGCTCTGCTAGATCATTACCTTGTTACTATTTTATCTTCTTTTTCTATCTCTTCTATCTGAATTTTTTTCTTATTGCTATCTCCTAGAGATTATTAAAACTACTTTTCTAAACTTTTCTTGAAGGGTTTTAGTCTATTTCTTGTTTATTTTCCGTTCTTCCTATTCTCCCCACCCCATAGGTATTCATTAGAGGCAGTCTTGTGTAACTATTCATCTTTGAATGATTTTCTCCAGTTTAACTATTTGCCGAAAAATTGTGTAGCTGAAGGATCACTTCAAGTTTGCTGAAAGAACCCTTTCTCACCGAATTACCTCTTTCATCACTTGCTGTCTTTAGGGAAAAGCAAACTCGAGTTTTCAGGTAAATTCGGAGCCTAGTACCAGTCTAATAAAATTCTCTAAGACTGAATATATCATTACGTTTTCTCTTTCACACTTAAGTCTTTGACACTGCAGTGTAGAACTACCGGGTTTCTACACATTACCTTATCTTATTCATCGCTGTCTCTAATCTTCTAATCAAAGATAGTTGGACAATGTTTTTAAATTGGGGCAGTTTCTTTTAGACCTGTCTGAAAAAAAAGATGACACTGAACAACTTCCATGATTTTATCTGAAATTTTATATTACTTGAAAGATATTGTTATAGTGTGTAGTTCTGGCTCCATCATTTAAGGTAAAATAGCATTCTTTCACTCCACCATATTCCTAAACTCTTCAAGGGATGAGAATGAGGAAACCTATATTATCCCCTCATTTTCAAAACAAAATTGTCCTTCCTCTTCAATAATGCTAATGTGCTAATATTTTTGCAAAAGTATTATGGCAGCATTTTTATGAAATTTAACGATCGTGGTTAATTTTTTTTATTAGTTAACCCATATTTTTATCTTAAAAAATTGCTGGGGCATAATAAATTTCATATTTCTACCTCTTTATAGCAGTTTTATATTTCTTGCACAATTTCAAATTTTTAGCTTGTAATATTTTTAGTTTCTATTGCATTTTAGTTTTTTTGGGTAATTCTGTTAGATTTCAATTTCATTGTACTCAGCATTTTTAATCATTTTTTTGGTGGCTTTATCTTTCATTCTAACATTTGTAAATGTTTTATTCATATTACCATTTTGGCCATTTATTGTGGAATTTCTAATTGCAAAAACATGTCAGGAGTTTTCTGATGATCAAAAAGAGTTCTGTAGAAGTTTCGGCTATCAGCTTGGTATAGTGAAAAGTTTGAGAATCAGAAAAGTTTCAAAACCTTTCTTTATATTTTGTAACGTCTTGTAGCAATGGAAAAACAGAAATGTATAAAGCTGCCTTGTCTTTAAAAAAGTAGGTTCACAGCATACTAGTCTATTAGAGCTGAAGCACACATTCTTCTCTTCTCACACAAATCATTTATTTTCCCATTGTAGAGATTATGAAACTGGGGCAAAAGGAATGAAATCTCTTTCAGATTATTCATCTCAATTATGGCAGATTTAGAACTAGAAACCAGTGTTCTTAATCTGATCACAATTTCTATTATTCCCTTCCCAGGAAACATATATCTAAATGGAATGACAGTGTTTTAAATTCAGTGAGTTTCAAAAATAAGATTTTTTTCCTTCTGTAACATATACACACTCAAAAAAAAAAAAGATAAAGAAGTGAAACTGACTCTCATATACAATAAGAAAACAAGAGCTAATGTCTCCTGTCCATGTTACACTTCTACACTTTCAAATAGGTTAGCATTTCCCTGTCTTAAATTTTTAGGAAAATATATTATTCTATAAACATGATTTAGAAGTTGAGGTTAATTACCTAGGCTTTCACATTTTGGAAAGAATTGTGTTTCTGAAGAACCACTGCATAACTAAACCTCATGTAATGTAATGGATTCTTAACTTTATTAAGTAGAACACTGGAATTAACTATCTAAAAGATTAAAAGAAACCATGAAATCCAATCATAATTGGTGGGTGAGTGCATACATTAATTTTATTTTACACATGTGGTTCAGAATTCATTTTTTTTGGTAAAGAATTAAAATTTACCAATAAGGTAAATTCAGACCAGTAACTAATCTCAGCATCATCTCCGGAGGTAATTCCTTCTG
The DNA here is from genome assembly GCA_004024945.1 of Uropsilus gracilis. NCBI lineage: Eukaryota > Metazoa > Chordata > Mammalia > Eulipotyphla > Talpidae > Uropsilus > Uropsilus gracilis. The sequence goes on along the minus strand of PVHY01003633.1, from coordinate 98,521 downwards.
AGTTGGGGTATACCTTTCATGTATTTTCCTACATATTTACTTGCTTGCATATTATATACAAGAAAGTTTATTATTCAGTTCCCTTTAAAATGACACATTATATACACTGATTGTAAATTTATGTTTAAAGTTCTTTCCACTTTAGTATATGCAAACATGTATCTGATTCCTTTTAACTGATAAATGGTATATCATAGCATGGATATGCCATAATTTATTCAGTTATACTCCTATTGTGGATATTTAGGCTGCTTCCTATTGCTGCTTGTGGCTATTACTACAAAGAAATCTTAGTGAACATCCCTGGATCTTTGCTGTGTAGATTTATTTTTTTAAACAGCTTTATGAAGTCCAAATTTACGTCATAAAATATTCATGTTGTGAGTGTACATTTCCATGATTTTCTTAGTAGAATGCAGACTTGTGTACTCACCACCACTGTCCAGTTTTACTTATTTATTTATTTGAGACTAGGTCTCACTGTGTTGCCTGGGGTAGTCCCGATCTGGGATCCTGTGGACTCAGGCTGATACCCTGCCTCACCTCCCAGGTGGCTGGGATTACAGGTGTGCGCCACCATACCCAGCTATTTTTTTGAAACTAGGTTTCAATATGTTGCCCCGGGCGGGTCTTGAACCCTCAGACTCAAGCAATTCCTAGCCTCGGCCTCCCTTCTTAGGCTGGGATTAAAGGCGTGTGCCACCGCGCCTGGCCCACTATCCAGTTTTAGATAGTTTCCATCTCCTAAGGGAATCTCTAGCGTCTCTTTGCACTATCTATTCTGATTCTTAAAGTCAGGCATACACCCACAGACTCATTTTAAAGAAGTTTCACTTTGTTTGCTATTTATTTCCAAAATGGAAGCTATTAGTAATTTTTAAATGTTCCTTCCAAGACACCTGCATTTTTCTAGGCACTGGAGTTTGGGAAGGGGTCAGTAAATTCTTAATTGCAGGTGAAAGCGCCACCTACTCTCAAGGAGGAGAAAGACGATCTAGAGGGCTACACTGTCCCCTGAGACCCCATTTGGAAAAAGTGCTGAGGTAATGGATACCGTGGCCATGACCGGTTCGCACAATGTGAGACTTTAGCATGCATCATAAAAGTCACAGCATTTTAAACCCTTGGATGTCACCTCTACACTCTAGCCCTACTCGCTCACTCAAGAGATGAATTAAACGATATGGATAAGGTCAGAGAGATAGCCAGCCAGTAACAGTTTTCTGGCAATTATCTGCATCTTTAGGTATTCTTCTCACTTATGAGAGGACACAAAAAAGAGGACAATTAACTCATACTTTCATGTTGCTACATGAACAGAAATGTTCCAAGGATTTTTCATCCACTTCTAAAATTAGTGTTTCCAATGTCCAGGACATAGGCGAGGCAAGGCTGCCACGGCAGCGTTCAGAACCTATTACGGTGGACTGGAACCTCTGAAATCTAGCCAGTCTGATGACAGATGGAAAAATATTTATTTTGCAGATAAGAAGGTTCAGGAATAGCACTTCAAACTGACCCTGCAGCAGGAATGTTAAGCGCACAGCCATCAACCCTTAAAGCCTTACCGACACAGCCTTCTCCATCAGGCCTTCGGGTCATGCCAGGGGGGCAGATGCACATGAAGGTGCCGATCAGATTCTTACACATCATGCCTCTCGATTCGCAGTCATGTAACCCTTCCGCACACTCGTCCAGGTCTAGCAAATGTTTTTCATAAAAAAGAAATAAAAATAGGAAGTTCTCAGAAGCTAGATATAGGTTAGCACTTGCAACTCATCTATCTGGTCTTCTGGCTCAAGAGTGTGGCAATGTGGGTTCCTTAACTCGTGTGTGGGTTTGATTTGAGTGGACAGCCATGAAATGCCTTCTTATCTCAGTATGGAGGTTTACCAGCAAAAATGCTGTCAGGGGCTTCTCTAGAAAACTCTAGAAGAGGATGCCTCAGAACCGTAAAATCATTAAAATATATGTCCTCCTGAAAAGGTCCTAAGAACTTCCTAGCCAGTGGCCTTACCTTTGCACATCTTCTGGTCTTCCCTGAGGGCATAGCCAACCGGGCACGTGCATTCGTAGGACCCAAAGGTGTTCATGCAGCGGAAAGCACACAGCAGTGGGTTCTGGGCACACTCGTTGATATCTGGTCAGGAAAATGGCAGGCATGTGCTCGGTCTAGAGTTCTAATGATTTTTTTCTATCAATCCTAATGAATTTGGCAGTTACATGGAAAGCAACAGGGTAACAGAACTTCTTCTGGTGAAAAATTGGATACTTAACAGATTAATCCTCTAGTAAATTACAATAAAGTCTGGAAAATATGAAAAACAACTACAAGGTAGTTGCTAGTGATTAACTGAAACACAGCAAATGACCAAAAAGAGGTCAAGTGTCCTTATTTTTTTCCCCTGACATTGTTCTGCAGATGGCCACAGCCCTGGCAGAAATTGTATACGAGAGCTAAGTCTCCGATGGAAAATTTCTGTGCTAATATCAAGAGAAATCAGGGAAGGGAGGCCTGGGGTAACCAATTCTACCGAATAGTGAGTAAGAACCCCAGAAGAGGGTCAGAAATGGAGAAACATATCATATATATAAATATAAAAATTATATATTATATATACTTGATCTATATATGTGTATATATATAAATAGAGAGAGAGAGAGAGAGAAAGAGGATGTTTAGAGTTTTAAACCAGCTACTGTAATTAGGCTCACTCACTGAGGAAATGAAAAAGAGATCTGTGATGAATATAATTATTAGCAGAACATAAAAATAATATAAAGGATGAGATATTTTAAAAAAATCTACTACATCAAGAAGAAATAATAAAAAAATGTTGCTTGCCTTCACAATTCATCATGGGCCCTGGTTCAAAGCCTTCATTACAATTGCATTCAAAACTCCCAATGACATTGGTGCATGTACCATTTCCACATGGATTGCCGATAGAACATTCATCAGTATCTGAAAAAGACAGGAAAGTGCCACAGAGGGGCTTCAGTTTAAAGGAGCACACTCCCAGGATTGGTGAAGGGCACACAGAACTCATGTACAGTGTCTCATGGGTCTTAGTTGCTTTTTGCTGGACAAGGAATCCAAAGGCAAGTGTACCATGCTCTGAGCCCCCCAAAAGGCAGCTGTTGCTTGCCTTAAAAATGACAAATCCAGAGTAGGATGTGGTCTTCTGCTATACGAGCAGGCAGGGGAAGTCATAAAGTAAGATATAGCTCTCCACCAATTAGTTAACAATTGCAAATCTCTAAACAGAATAGAATTATAGATTTGGTTGAGTGCAAAAGTTGGATGACTCCATCTATACATCTTCCAGATCTACTAGGAAAAATATAGGATGAGAGAAGAAAGAGACTTTGTAGCTATTATCCTGGTTTTGTAAATCCAACCACTTCCCAGGATGCCAGAGAAACCTTCTGCTAAATATGAGAAATAAAACGGAACCTTATGACAAATGTAGAGTCAGCACTTACCCACACAGCGTACTCCAGTGTAATCAAGATTGTAACCCATTGGACATTCACAGCGAAAAGACCCGTCCGTGTTGATACACTGTCCATTTGAACAAATGCCTGGACTCTCAAGACATTCATTGACATCTAAAATATAGAATTGCCCGTGATCATATTTCTAGATGATTCCATATGCTTATTAGTCTTAAAGTTATATATTCAGATTTTCCTTATAAAAAAAATATGCAACACTGAATGTATCTATTCAACACAGGCTTAAAATTCTGAATACACATAAACATTTTTTTTAGCCAGAGAAATATATAATATATTCATATATGACACATCTTAGGATAAATATAATGTATATGATATAATAAACATTAAATGCATGTATTAAGTACATTATACTATATACTATACAACAAAAATAGCAATTATGCAATGATGTAAAATAAGGCTAAGGAGTAAAATAAATTACACTATACCTTCACGTGTATCATGAAGACTAGGAACAGTTCCATGGCCATAAGGACACAAATCCTGGAATGCAACTACATAGAAAAAATATAAGCACCTGTGATTGAAGTCTTAACTGCAGAGAACTGAAGTACTGATAAACAGCATGCGTCACACTGAATTATTTTCCTTTAATAATATACATTAAACAAAAGGATTTTCAGTTTAATGACTTATTTCAAAGGAAATAATAAGCATATTGAGAGACTGTCACCTGAGTTTGACCAGCGACTCCTGGATGTCATCTACTAAGGCCCTGGTTCTTCGTTTGCTCAGTGAACCGTGAGCAGCCAACGAACTCTCTCTGCCCATTCCATAGAGAAATCACCTCTGACCAAAGGTGACCCCTAGGAACCACCTAACAATTGACCTGCACTCAGAATACCTGAGAGACTCTTGATTTCTTCCACAAATGGTCATTGTGAGGTGTTGAGAGCCTGTGATACAAAACTCACATGGGACTCCAGCAGCAATTTGGGATATAATTCCCATTTGCTTATTGTATCTCCTGCCCTGTACCTCTCAAATTTATTCCTTTGAAAACAAGTCATACTAACCTTGGGGTGGGAAGAGGGGGAGGTTTGCTGGGATGAAATAACAGGGTAATTCTACCTGCGCTTACACATGTTGAATACAAAAGTTAAAAGGAGTCCCTCAAATGAGGCTGTTCACTGAACCATCAAAATTCATACATAAGGGGATAATTCCACCCTCACAAAAATACTCATAAATTATAAAACTTTGCCTTTGTACATCCAAAATTAGTGCAAAGTGCTATTTTATGTTACTATGCTTACCTTCATCATCTTTAAATTACAAAACTTTTCCTTTGTACATCCAAAATTAGTGCAAAGTGCTATTTTATGTTACTATGCTTACCTTCATCATCTTTGGGGCACAGCTCACAAGGATCCCCCCAGCCCTCTCCTGGCATCTTACTACAGCAGCATTTTGCCTTGGTGGTGTTGAAAGCTTTCGGCACAGAACACTTTCCATTTTCAAAGTTTGTGAAGCAGAAGCTCTGGCGAGTATCTAATCAAGAAAGCAAGCATGTCAGAGTCCCTTACTGGTCATTTCCACAGAAGGCTTGACTTTTACATAACTGTTTCTGATTGAACAGTGCTCATGGGCTGAATCTATGATGCAGGTTAGAAGAGCAGTTCAAAGGCAGGTCTAGAAATCCTCAATTGCTGATTTCACTTGTCAAGTTAATCTGACTTGTCCATAAGTGTTATTTAGTTTTTAATATGCTTAAAGTATTTTTTATAATTTGGTTAGGAAACTTGAGACATTGCTTTTGATATTAAAACTGAGAGGTTTCCATAGAGAGCTTCTCATTTTTCATTGCTACATGGTAGCCTAACTACCATTTAGGCAATGTAGACAATTTAGGCAACACCGAAAGTAATTTACATACTACTATACAACAGAAATTTATGCCACAAAATGAAGACAGTGAAAGGATATTTTCTCAGTGAAAAAAAAATTTAATGTAGAAATAGAATCGAAAATTCATATTAACTTAAGTCTGTAAAGTCTTGAGACCTGCAGTTTTAACTTACATATATTTACCATGGAGGTGTACCTTGTAATGACAAACTCTACCATACTGTTTATGGTCTAGTTTTGCAGTTCTGAGGGAGAGTTATGATAGAGAAAAGCTCACCGAAGCATCGGCGTCCATTATCAGACAGTACAAAGCCGGGCGGGCAGATGCACTGAAAACCCCCTGGGGTGTTGGTGCAGGAGCCAAAAAGGCAGATGTTGGGGTCTTCATCACACTCATTTATATCTGCCGAAGAGCAGGAGAATTTCTTAATCAAATCAATTCTATTGAATATTTGAAAATAAATAATTTGTCCCTATTACTAAACCCAATAGCCATTGGATATTATACATGAAATATCCTTATGTATATGTTTAATTTACTTTAAAAAATAGTACCACTTCATAAGTCACAGATTATATTCAGTCTCAAATGATGATCTGCCTCAAGCTCCCGGGATGATCTCCATCTCCCTGTACTTGATATTCAGGAATATTTGTGTATCCACTTGCTTCCTGACACAACCAGTTCAGCTTCTTCCAGACATCCATGTGACCAAGCCAGTTCTTCCAGAGGGTACCCTTCTCTGCTGTCCCTCTCAGTCATTTATATTGCAAATCTCAGCCACCCCTATTTCTCCACCTGACTTTTGAACCTTCATATGCAGGAACATGTGGCCAGTAATTCTATCTCTTCAGTATATCCAAGCCCAGCATCGCTTGCCACCTCAATTGCTGCAAATGTCCTGATTGACATATGTATCTCCCTCTCCTCACTACCACAGGCTATCTTTCTAAAAAAACATCACCAAACAAACAAAAGGACAAGGAAAAGTTAAAACTGTTGGCAGAACAGAAGCATAGAGCAAGAGGAGGGATGGGGTAATATAAGGGGATGAATGAGCACAAGAGATTCAGATGAGGGTTCAGGGATGACAAGGTGGTGGGAGAACCTTGAAATAGGCAATGCTGTACAATATACATATGTGCAATCAACTTGGAAAAAAAAACCCTCCACATATCTCTATTGATCTAGGGAAGGAGGAAAGCTCAGACACAGCTTGAGTTTTATCATTTCCTCCTTCACTCCAGTTTGGTTCCTTAAAATTAATACTCCTTTTTTTAGTGGTGTTGGCCTTTTCTCATTGGTAGTGCTCATTTACCAGGCGATTTTCACAAAATAAATACACATTACACAATTCCATGCACATTAGAGTGCAAACTCCACGAGAACATGAACTTTCTGGCTGCCTATCCAGTTCACTACATCTTCAGCTTCTAGCATAATGCCTGCTACATACCAAGTTCTCAATCTGTATATTTATATTTGCAGGATTTGAAAGGTTATGTCCCATATTTTCTTTAAAAGAAAAAAACAAAACCAAAATTTTCCGTGTCTTCATACTGCCTAAGAGACTAAGTTCAACTTCTGAGCCAGTAGTTCTGGACCTCTTCCCATGCTTATGCTGCCTGTATTTTCAAACAACTTATGTTTTGATGTCCTTTTTTATGATTTAAGTTATATATATCCATATATATATCACATCTTTGAATATAGATATATAATTCACATCTTTGACTTCCCCAGGTTCATCCACCACCTCCCCTCTCTGACCTCTCCCCCCTGACCTTTCCCCCTCACATCTCCCCCAGTTGTGTTCCTTAGTTTGGTTGTTAGCTTGTTTTTACTTTTCCTCCTGGCCTTTTGCTTGTTTCTCCTATATCCCATATATTAGTGAAACCATTTGATTTCTTTTTCTTTCTGACAATATGATTACTTCTAGGGCCATCCATGTTATCTCAAATTCATCTAGTTTGTCTTTTTAAATAGATGAGTAATATTCCATTGTGTAAATATACCACATCTTTTTCATCCATTCATCTGTTTTGGGACATCTGGGTTGTTTCCATGTCCTTGCAATTATAAACAGTGCTGCATTAAACATCAGGTGTCCCTTTGTTTTGTTGTCCTTAATTAGTAAATTTTCTTTTTTTTTTTTCTTTTTTTGAGTAGGTCTGGTTATTTTTGCCTGTGGAACTGCAGGCTCATGTTGCCTGGGGTATTACAGATTCAAGCGATTCCCAGTCTCAGCTTCCCAGGTAGCTGGGATTAAAGGTGTGCACCACCACACCCAGCTATATTTTTTTGGAACTAGGTCTCACTACATGCCCCTGGTGGGACTCGAACCACCATCCCCGGCCCTGGCTGTGGCTTCCTAGTCTGCCACTTACAGGTATGTGCCACCATGTCCGGCCTAATTAGTAAATTCTTATGCAGCATTTATGACACCTCAACTGTCACCAACCCTCTGTGACGGGGTCCATAGGCCGGCTACCCTCTTACCCATTTCATCATCATTTAAACCCTGACTGTGCCCTCCCATGCTGAAAATACCTTAAGTACAGTGTCTGCCACACTGCAAGGTTAGGAGAACTTTACAGAATAGATTTACTCATAAAATGTATCTCCTCTGCTAGGTAGCAAGGTTATCTGAAGGAAAGGACAGTTTTTTTTTTCATGTTTCCAGTATCTAGAAAGATGTTGTGTTCATTGTAATGTCCACTGAATTCAGAGGTGAATTTGTTTGTACACAGACATGTATTCATATGTACACAAATGCATTTGTTTGAGTGTATATAATCATATCTGGGAAAAATTAGTAAAAGATATTATAGCATAAAGGAAATATTCTCACAGTAAAGTTAATTAACAGGAAACTTTTTCAGAGATGCAAAACAGTGTCCTTTCTAACTGGATAAAAGTAGAATATTTGTGAAATGTAATTAAATATAACAAGGTAATCACCTGCTTTCACTGAGAGAACAGGTCATGGCTTTTCTACCTTTGTCTGAGATCAAGTGAGAACAGGCAGTCAACAGACCTGGTACAAAGAAGCACCTATATTTCTAATTCCCTTCTATGACTGAGGACATTACTATGACAGTTCTATAAAAGGACATCTTGCAGGAATGATCACTGACTGAGATCACATATGGTTGAAGAGAACAGAAGACAGGAAAGACCTTCAACTTTCCAAGAAACTTCTGGTCAAGATGACTCTGGTACTATTAACTACTACTTTTTAAGTATAAAAAACACTAGACAATCCTAAAGAAACTAAAGAAAGCAGAGAGGAAAGGAAATGATGTGCCCGCCCACCTGGAATGCAAAGGGATGTTCAACATATGCAAGCACATGTTCTAAAAAACAAACTTGATCATATGCACGGCTGCCTTTGATTCTGTCTACCCAGCTCCCTTCGGTGTGAATAGGGGTGATGCAGCGCCTTTAGGTGGAATCTTGCCAAGGTTGGCAGAATATTTTTTTTTAATGGATAAGTCAAAGGTATAAAACCCCCTTAGCAACCCTTTCACAGAAAGAATCACACTAAGATGTGTGACTCACACTAACATGCCAGTGCTTCTGAATTTCAACAAGGCTATAAAAATCAATTTATAAAAAACTGAATAAAGTAACTGTAAAAAAGTCAGCCTTCATCATGTCCACCAGGCAACAACTGGGGACCCACTTTTGATGTGGTTACAGTGTTCTTGTATGCTGGAAGACTTTCAACAGAAAAACATCTGTTATGACAAATGGACTAATATTTTCTATTTTGACATAAAGCTTCCCAAGGAAAAATATATCTCAACAGCATTGTCAAGATTTTCTGTTTCACATTTCTAGCACTTTAGACACCTTTAATAGCTGTTTTAAAGTTGGTTGCCAAAGATTACAATTTTTGTAGACACTCTTTAAATTCAGTAGAAGGTCTGTTGACATTTGGAAAAAAGATTATACAGAAAATTCTTGGACAAGTCTAAGATTACTGTTAATGAAAAATCTCAACATCCCTCAGTTCTTTACTCTCACCATTCCACCTTCAAATCATGTCTGATGTCCTCAATAAAACAGATACAGGCAGCTGTATGTTTTATTCCCTGGTTTGGGATTAGGATATTTCCAGAGAGTTTATACCAGGTCTCATACTGCACAGTTTTTGGACCTCAGAGTCAACGTTTTCAGCCTTACCGATGCAGTTCTCGCTTTTCACTTCATACCCTGGAGGACAGATGCACCTGAAGGAACCCTCTAAGTTCTGACAGGTGCCAGGAGAACAAGAGCCAGGAAGGGCCACACACTCATTAGTATCTTTAAAGAGAAACAAGAGGGAAAAAATGATTGAAGTATGAGATAACTGCGTATTACTTTAATCTGTCTGCATGGATTAAACATGGATTCTATTGGAGCGCTCTGATCTACCAGGGCACTAAGGAGAAGTGTGTCCAGACACAGTCTTTGGACATCTTGTCTACTTCTCATTTGGCAAGAGACTAATTTTCTTGATTTTCTTCCTTTCCCTACTTTTAGGGAGATATCAGTAGCCCAAAGCTCTGACCCCAATGAATTACTGCTTATGAGTCACTCCCAATTGTTAGCTTATACCTTATATAAAAATTTCTTAGGCTATCTTATCTTGATCATATGATCAGATGGTTAAATGAACTGTGAAAGAATCCCTACAATGGGGGGAGGGGAAAAGTGGGGGTTGGTGGAATTCACAGCATTATTTTATAAAAGGAAACTACATACACATTTTATTGTTTACCTACTCACCTATACAGTTCTTGCCATCTGGAGTAAGTTCATAACCCTCGTTACATAAACACTTGAAGGAGCCAATTTCATTGAAACACCGTCCATTTCTGCACACCTGACCAAAAAAGGAGCTGCACTCATCAATGTCTGCAAGCAAATGAGAGGGGCAGCTTTTCAGAGGAAGTTTCCACACATGTGCTGTGTCACAAATTATAACTTAAGCATGCACTTTATTCTTTTTATTCACTTTATTTTGCACACTTACAAAAACCTTACGTTTCTCATCAACACAAGAGCCCATCCCAGGTGGCTCATGTGATTGGAAAGGTTACATAGATCCCTATGGTATTTTACACAAGGGAATAATTTTTATTTTAATGCAACTAATAAATTCATAGCCAGATAAAAGTTGATAAAAGTCTATTCTTTCCAACTAGGATATATTTGTTTTCCCTTAAATCTACAAATCCCTTGTATATTTAAGTTGATGGCCTCTTTTGCAGATGACTACCTGGATATAAGCTAAGCATATTCACAAGACAAGTAAGAGAGCATGTGAAATACAGAAAAAGCAATTATTTCAAAAATACTATAGAATTGTGGTCACATTTTGCTGAGAGAAAAAATAAAACTTAGAAAAAATGTCCTTAATGTCAAGTTTTCAGACAAGTTTAGGACTGACTGCATTTGAGTAACTTTCTGAGTTGTTTGAAGACTGTTCTTTGATCAGAGCCGTGTCCATAGCTTTAGTTCTTCCTGGCAGTACAAAGAGTCTGGGAAACTACAAACAAGAAGGTAGTTGGATAAAATGTCAAATAAGCTCTAAAATTTTTTACACTTGAGGAATTTAGAAAAATAAAGAAAAGGACCTATGTCTCCAAGAGGACATGCATTGGGTTAAATAAGGAGGTTGCTTTGAGCTGCGAAGTGCCACCTGGTAGAAAGCTTGAGTAACTTTCACATACTTTATATGACCATGTGAGTTAAGAGCTGTGCTGTAGAGCAGTCGCAGATAGCCTGACACACACGGTTAATCGGTTGTACTGACACACACGGTTAATCAGTTGTACACACACGGTTAATCAGTGCGTGCTGCTGGTGTCCTTACTATCTCCACCAGGAACCTCCTCCCACTCATCAGCAATTTTTGCTTCAATCACTGTCTGTTAGGATTAATGACTAACGACCTGCATCATCATGCATAGGATACAGCTTTATTTTCCACTGAAACAGAGTTGTTTGAAAACAAGTATATTTCTCATAACTGGCTTGAAAACCTACTCAGCTGCATTGTTACTATAGGAATAAGTACCCCTGTCATCAAAAGCTGACAGAAAATGCAACTGCAAGACACAACATAATTTTAAGTCAGGTAATGGCAGTCCTTGACTGTAAGTCATAATGCATTATCTGAAATATTTGTAATAACCCCGAAACAATGACAGGCCTATCTTAGATTATATCTAAACAGGAATAAAATAACCCCAAAGCAGAAAATAGTTCCAAAACATTTTCTGTCATCTGTGTGGCCTCTTTCCCTGGAATGAACTGGTTGATTGACAAAAACATTCCACACAGCAGATTGTCTTGTGATTATTTAGGCCAATACTATGGCTTAGTTAACAGAAATTAGTGACATTACATGTCTTGGCACAAAATTGGCAGTTTTTATTTTAACATTTAATTTTTAAAAAATATTTTAGCATCATGTAAAATTAAATAGAAACAATTATGGGCTGACTGAGGCACTTACCCAGGCAATCATTATTATGAGTCAGTTCAAACCCTGGGTAGCAGAGGCAGTTGTAGGATCCAACAGTGTTTTTACAAGTTCCATTTCCACAAGGATGTCGCTCACATTCATCAACATCTACAAAGAAACATCAGCTCAAAGACATTAAATTTTTAATGAAACCAAAAACCAAAACCAAATCACCTATTAAACCTTTACATTAGAAAAAAAACACTAACTTATTCAGATTTTTCTCTTTCAGTACTTGGCAACTATATATATTTAAGGAAGATAAGAGGTAGAGCAAAATCTCAAATATAAAATTACATGAAAAAGTGCAATTTAATTACTTACTGGCACATAAAATACTCAAGAACTAGTCATAGCAAGCACCCCTTTAGAGGAGATGTTGGAATGAAAAGTTTGCTCTGGACTGTAAGGAAACCAATCTTTTGAAGTATTAAAACAATGTATTCTTAAGCATTATAAACAATCTTCTTGAATTTACAAAAACACTCTTCTTGAATTTACACATATTTGATCAGTGAAACAAAGATAAACTTTAGTTTCCTAAACTTTATGAATGAGAGCAATCTAAATTAAAGAAGACTTCTAGAACTCAATAATACTAGTCTTCTAAAGAAACTGAATTAAGAGAATATTTAGAAAGCTAATCCATGATAAAAGAGAGAAGATTCCCTAGATCATGAGTTCCAGTCTCCTGAAACTACTCAACAATGGGAAAAAGCATTATTCCTTAGGCAAGAACCTATTTAAGGAACATATCACTGGCTGACTTTTATAATGTTACAACTGTTACAACTGAGGACAAATTTCCTCCCTGTGAATCTTAAAAATAATTTTCACATATATTTTGGCAGATGATATTCTCTGACAGTACAGATAAGAGAGAGAAGCAAGCATTCTAAAAAGTTCATGAAAATAGGTTTCCTTTGCACAGGCAACCCTCCCCTACCCCGCCCAATATCTCCATGTTCTCATGAAGTAATCTATAGAGGGGCTCTTGGGAATCAGCTGGCAAATGGTGACTTTCCCCAGGTGTTCCTCTGTGTATAAGGGAAACTGGCTGTGCAGCCCTGAAACCTTACTTTACTGTTCACACAAAGATAGTGTCTTGAATATGCAAAGAGCAGATGCAGAATTTCAGCCCATTTTAAACTAATAAAATGCTAATTCCAACTAGCAAAGTTTTAAGTTGAGCTTTCCTGCTTTAAGTACAAAGCATGGAGAACTTTTCTGGCAGAGGTAGAGCCAATTGCTGACATCAGATTTAAGAGTTAGGCTCATTTCCCAGGTATCCAGCCCATGCACCTTTGAAATCTGATTAATTATCAACTCAGCAAGAACTTCCTGAAAATTATTATTACTTTATTATTTGCTGACAACAGTTTTACTATAATTGTTTCTAAAGGTTGTTTTTAAAAGCTACAACACGAAACTGGAGAAATCTTAGGTATTCAATGATTTTGGGTAAAAGTGTTTGAATGCATGTATACATATTCATTTTGGTACTGTCACTCTTACTATTTTCTTGCAATCTTACATTTAAAAAATGCTTTCCTGAGTAGGAACAGAGAGGATATAAAGGGCGGTTGGTACTACGGTAAATTCCATATAAACCTGAGTGTCCCAGAATGCACGTCAAGCATGTGGAAGTCATCTGGAGAAAAGGGTGTGAAGACTGAACTGAAGAACATATTGAGGTGTGTTACTGCTTGCAAATTTTGCACTGAATAAAATCACCAAAAGTTTAACACAGTTAACCTTTTTCAAGAGTGTTTCTGACAGAGACATGGTGGTAACTCATGGCAAGTAACTGCACTGCAATCTCTTTTGGAATCTCAGCTCCACTTCAACCCCTGGAACTAACACCGCTCTTACCCATGCACATGGTCTGGTCCTGAGAAGCCTTAAAGCCATTGTGACAGATGCACTGGTAACTTCCTTGTAAATCAACACACAGACCATGACTGCAAACATTAGGAATTTCTAAACATTCATTGCGATCTGAAACAAAGAAAATAAAACACAGGTTATACATATCTGATTTTTATTAAGATCCCTTCATTTTTCACAGACGTATTTCTATAATCTGCTATTAATAATTATGAACAGGCTGAAAATGAACCATAACATCTGACTCAAAATAAGCAAGGCTTTAAAGTATGCAAGTTTCTATAAAAAAAATCATGCAATTTTTATTATGTTGATGGGTATCTCAAGGAGACTATTATTAGGTCAATTCTAAGAAAATCCATGAATAAGACCTAACAAAAAACTCTAAAAGATATGGCTAAATAGCTTCAATATGAAAGAGTAAAATGACTTTTCAAAATTATTTTTGAAAATGTATTTTGATAGGAAAATTAAGACAATTTTTTTAGTGTAAGCAGCATAAAAAACGCTGTCTCAGAACTTAAGAGTAAGTCACACTCTTTCTTACCGACACAGGCCCCATTGGGGGAGAGTTTGAAACCTGCAGCACATTCACAGCGGTAGCTGCCCGGACTGTTGATGCAGTCTGCATTTCGCTGGCAGAGATTATCACCATTGCTGCATTCATCAATATCTGGAAGAACAATGATTCCATTTTAAAACTTTCGTTACAGGATTGATACTACATTCACTTAGGTAGTTTGGTCATCAACTCCTAAGTACTATGAAAGTGGCAGCAAAAAGTCAGAAAACTGTCTAAAGATCAGTTATGTCTACCACATATTTTGGATAAAGGATACACATCATTCAACTTACCTTCGCAGACAAGGAGCAAGTCATTGTAACTGAATCCTGTAGGGCATTCACAGCGGAAACTGCCAATCTGGTTAATGCACACACCATTTGCACAAATGCCTGGAATCTCTTTACATTCATCAATGTCTGAAATTGAACAGATTTGGTAAAATACATGTACTTTTAACGTACTTACCATAAAATTTTGAAAGATGTTGTTACACCCACTGGAATGAGAGTACTCAACAGTGTCAAAAAATTCTATACTGCTATGAGTAATATTGTGACTGATTAAAGTATAGAGAGCACAAAAATAGATAATTTCTTTTGAATAGTGATGGAAAAGTTTATTTTTTAATTAAAAAAATTTAATTTATTTATATATAAATTTCACAACATTGTAATTCCAGGAGTTTACCCCCCCACCTCCCCTCCCTTCCCCCCCTTTTCCCTCCTGCTCAAAGTTGTGCACTTCAGTTTGGTACTTAGCTTGTTTTGACTTTTAGTGATGGAAAAGTTTAAGTAGATGATTAACTAGTCTGAGAACTTTTAATGTGAATACAGCAAATAAATTTCTTAGGAAACCAAGTCTCCTTTTGTCAGGCTACGCTGTTGCTATTCATCTGATAAAGGAAGCTACATTTTCTTAATTTCACATACTTTTTTTAAAGATTCATTTGATAGTGGATACTGAAATTCCACTGCATATTTGATCTCTGAAGAAGTAGAGTCAGCAATATAAAGTACATTCAGGAAGAAGTAATTTATGTAATTAATAATTCTTCAAATTCACAAGTATATCACTTAAAAGATACAACAAAATTTAAAAGGTACTTATTTACATTTTTTTTATAAATTGCAAAAATACAACAAAAACTTATACTTATGAAAACTACAACCAAAGGTTAAAATAAGATATACTGTGTAGTCAAGTAATATAGTATTCATGACAGGAAAAACTGAAGTTTTAGCTTGATATGTATGCAATCAAGCTATCAGATCTGATCACCAGATGAGGCTGAGGGGATACTACCATTTAAACACTGGGTTAGCATCTCTAAGGATGTTAATTATCTTTTGTCTGATGATTTATACATATGTGTGCGTGTGTGTATCTAGATATTATCACATTTTATAGTATTTTAACTTTTAAAAAAGGAGCAAATGTCTACAAAATATTATGTGTATTTATTAAAATAAACATAAGCTGGAAAAACTCACCAACAGCTTTCCCTGTGTGAATGTCAAAGGTGAATCCAGGAATGTTTCCACAGATGGTTTTAAAGTCAGCTTTAAATATAAAAAAAGTAAATACACTATTAAAGTTTTCAAACTCCTTCAAAGTAACATTTAATAGTGCACAGCTTTATTGATATATTTTATATTTGTCACAACCAGACAATCTAATTTCAATTTATATTTATTCAGTAATAATGCCACTTCTGCAAAAGGTAGATTTAGACCTTTTTAGACTATTATTACTATGATGATGATCATCATCATCCACTCTGCTCTGATATTAGATGATAAGTCAGGGATGGAAGAGCACAAGGACTGTGGTGATAGATCATGTCTGCCATGGTGGTAGGAGAACTATAGGGACTCTGCTGGATCAAAAATGGTCCAAAAATTTACAAAGATGAAATCAAACAAATAACTAATTTAAAAAACATAACCAATATGAAATTTAAGAAAAAAATTTAAGAATTTAAGAAAAATAATAATTTTTATTATTCATTCATATTCCAACTCTTCGTATCTACAGTTAATAATAGTGAGCACCTTTCAGTTTATGAAATGTGAGTAAGTAAAAAATTTTAAGACAATCAGTTTTGCTTTTCATCTCTATTTTCATTTTTTCCCCTTAAAGAATCCAGGTTTGTGAGAAAAACTCTGTAAAGACCAGTTGTCTATGTTGTCTAAAAATTTCAGGTAAGTTTGAGAGAAAGGCAGCAGATGAAATGGTTGATAAAAACTTTTTAGAGTTTGCTCATCATTTTTTTTTTTGCATTAAAGAGGATAGTTATTGAATTTGATAGTCTTTACATTACCACAAGTGTTTCAATAGCACTGTAACACCTTCTGAATCAAACAGAGTGATACACAGTTGCTGCTAAATAAGCATCTGTCCTATGAACAAATAACTATTAATCAGCACAGCTTAAAATAATAAATCTAAATGGACTGGTGCTATTAAGTTTTAACTCTAGCAATGGGGCTTATTTCCTGGATCCAGACTTCTATTCAACTTCTATTTTAGAAAATAGGGTTTGACTCTCAAGAGGGCTATTGGGAAACTGAGTCATATAATGCTCTTGGATATTTACAGAACTGAGTATGTCTGGAATTACACACATTTGCATTCACTACACTGTCACACATTGTGCTGTCACTGACTGACTGGGTCTTTAGAAGACGTTTGATACATGAGCTGTGTGCTTACCTGTTCCTGGAGTTGGGCATGGTTCACAAGGTTTGTTCCAGGCTTTGCCAACATTATATGTGCAGCAGCACATCCTCTTTGTAACGTTGAAAGGCAACTCATTTTCACAAGTGGTTCCATTATAGCTTCTGTAGCAAAAGCTTTTTCTCATATCTACATATAGAAAAACAAATCAGTTAACTTAATCATGTCAGTAATTTGCTAATAATGAAGCGCACACACTCCGAGACGCAGAACTTTCTTGATGAAGCAACTCTGTAAGATTTCTCAGTTGGCTGTATCCTAAAATAGTTGTTTAAGATGAGCATAAATTATTTTTAGGCTAACTTCTCTGCTGTTTTAGGTAAGGAATTTCATATGTAATTTTCTTGGGAAACAAAGTTAATAGACACTTGTTTCTCTACTCTGGCATTTATGTATATTAAGGAGTAGCAAATGTTAATTGTGCTCTTATTTGTAATGTCCACTTTGTATAAGTAAAAATAAACATTATTTAGTAATATATAATTATAAGACTTGATGAAATTTTTTACCTTAGGCTCACGCATTAAAAAAAAAACAAACTGTATAGCCATGTTAAAAAATAACTCAGAAATTCATAAGACTGTGAAGTATTTATATAATTATTTGTAACTATTTACTTTCCCGCTTTCTGAGATATATGGTCTGAAATGGACATAGATGTTGTCTGAGAAGTCGACACTGTGATCTGATTAATCTCAAAGTTCTCTACTCACCCATACAGTTGTGGCCTCCATTAACCTGCATGTATTCTGGTGGGCAAATGCAGGTGTAATTTCCCAGAGTGTTGTAGCAGGTACCAGGCCCACACACGCCAGGATGTGCAAAACACTCATCAATATCTAGAAAGGTAAAAATATTCACCAGTAAATATTTTCCAATAATTTATATTATGTAAACTAGTGAACAAAGCATTATTCTTTTTTATAGGAACTGAGGATAATTCCCCATACTTTTTTAAATTTGAGATTTAAGCAGTTATATAGAAAATAACTCTCTAAACTCATTTCTACAAAACAAAAGTAACTTCCTGAAATAAATCCTAGTATTAGAAAATATACATGATTCAAAGCAACTACTCCAAAGTGCAAAAATAATACAAATGGAATTTATATTTAAGTGGAAATTTCATATCCTTCTAACAGAGTTGCTTTTATTTTATGTCATTTAAGACAAACTTTAGTGCCAACCTTGACCTAAATGCAGTTAGGAGAGTTTTTGTCTTTATAGCTAGCTTCAAAATTAGTACCAATTCAGAGATTCTAGAAGTAGTGCAGCTGGTTGGCTATTCCTTCTGATGCATTTATCTAATGTATTCTAAAATAAAGATAGCAATGGGCATAGGAAAAACAGTGCCATGTAATAACTGGGGGACAGAAGCCAAGAAAGGCTTGTTCATCCTTAAAGTTCTTCATGCTATGCAGTCAAGCATTTAAAATACACTGAAAGATGTTAACTTAGAAGTTGTACTCAATCTTCTTATTTTCCCTTTGTGAAACAATTGTCATACTTGATATTAAATGCTTTGTCACTACTCCAGGTTTCCCAAGGACAATCAACCCATTCACTCAGAGAAAAATAATAGTAAATCACAGCAAATACAATTTAACAGCACCGACACGCAAAGTAAAAAGCTATGAACCACTATCAACAGATCCTTTGAGAGAATGTGGGGCCAGAGTCTTTTATCCAAACCTGACCAGTAATTTTGTTATTGAACAACATCAATAATTTTTAGGTGTAAATTCACCTCACCTTCACAGATACGGGTTTCCTCGCTGAGGTAGTAGCCTTGTGGGCACTCACACTGGAAGCTCCCAAAAGTGTTGATGCAGTTTCCACCCTGACAGAGACCTGGTAACTCCTGGCATTCATCAATATCTGCAAAGAGGACATAGCTCACGTACATCAAATGCCAATGACAAAGGACAAGGGTTATCTTTAGAATTCAAACACATGATTCTATAAGACTCACAGACTTCCACGTATCCAAGTGTATGTACACTTAAGCAGCGAGTTTATTCTGACCATTAATTTTGTTGATTTTAATGTGGAAGTCTGCTATAAGCTGACAAGCATGATTAAAAAAAGATGGGGCATAATAGAAAAGAGTTCCTCTGCAGAGCCTGAGACATCATATGAGTCCCAGATACATCCTGTTTGTTGATTGGTCATCCGTAATTTTGCAAAATAATTTTTTTGGAACTACTGTAGGCTAACTTTCCTAGATGCTTTTCTCTAATGTAAACTCTTTACCTCATTTAAGTTTAGGTAACATTTAGAGGAGAGCTCACCTTCTAAGATGATTGTGATGGGGTTAGGTCTGAAGCCCTCACCTCCGGGACACAGGGTGTAATATTCAGCTAAAAAACAATGGAAAAGAGAGATCTGATACCTGTGTAAGAGGTTAAGATAATGATCAAGTATTCAGTTTGTCAGGCCCAAAACACACATTCCAAGGGTGTAGGTTCAATTTTCTCTAGTGCCCTTTCAACCGCATTTAAAAGTATATTTATTACGTTTGAGTTGAAACAAGGACAATTCTTCATAAATATACACAGGAGAATAATTAAAAAAACATTTTTAACTAATGAAAAAACAGCTTTTCAGACATTTTGTATGACAACTTTTCTAATAAATAATAAATGAGAATGCAAACATTTGACAATTCAAAAGTTGCACCTATGCCATGTTTCTACTTAAGGCATAATATAGTTGGTTTCAGGACTAAAAACATATCCATGAACCCAAACTAAAATAACATCTAAGAACAGAAAAGGCCTTTATCTGCAGTACCATGGAGAATCGCTATCATCTGCGTTCGTATTGGATTGTGGTTAATAATTGTTTTTCCTTTTTATCATATCATGAAAAACAAACAAGAAGAGAGGAATTCAAATTCCTTTTGTATAAAACACTCTTGGCTGATTTTAGCATAATTAGGGACAGTGATCCAAACTCCATTTTTTAGCTCCCCCTTTTCCTGTTTCCAGGATGAGGATAAAAAGACAACCAGTTTTTAGCCCTCAGAACTTGACTCCTTCCTTTCCTTCAGGTCCATACTCACTGCTGTTGACAGGGGGGCACGTCTCACAGGGGTTCCCCCAGGCCTTCCCCAGCGAGCAGCAGCAGGAGGAGCGACTGACGCCCACCCCGATCTCTGTGTTGCAAGACAGACTTCCATCTCCTCGAGGGCCGAACTTCAAGTAGCAGTTGCCCACGCGGTTGTCTGCAGGACAACAGAGGAACTTAAAACCGTACTTGCCAGAGCAAGAATTTCTATTTAGAAAAATCACTCAAATGATGAAATTGCAATTAAGTGCATAATGCATGGAAGGTTTATAGTACTCCTTAGCAGAAAAGAATCTCTTACTTTTAAACAATTCACGATGGAGTTAAGGAATTAAATTGTGACAGATTTTCCTAACCAATTTTCTGTGATTAGAAATCCATATAGATCACGGAATAAATCAGAGTAAGACATTACTATTTTGAGACATTCTGGATCTCCACTAACATGAATGCAAGAAAAACAATCAATAAGTTTGTAAGTAATGGGAAATAATCCAGAATAAATTAAAATTATGTACCATCTAAAAGATAATGATAACCCCATGTCCTTCCTCTCCTCCCAAGCATGTCTACTTTCATTGCTCAGTTTAAATTTTCATAGAAAGTTTTATAGATTTGGGGAAAGATTACAACTTTAGAGAAGTTACTAAGGAGAGCAATGGATCTCAGATCTTTTTTGTACTAAAATATTTACAGTTACTATGAAGACCACCTCACTGATTCCATGACTCTCAATACTACCTTTTTGCTTTTTGCCTTAAACGCTCACATTTCTGTTTCCATTTGTCGTTTCTTCCCTGAACTCTAGTAAGTTCTGCCAGCTGCCTATGTGAGTTCTCTCCTTAAGACATCTAAAGGTTACACCAAAGTTAATGTGCCAAACTCTTGATACTATTTGCTTCACTCATAAAATCTGCTCTTCTAATAGTTGTCCGCATTTTCAGATAAACAAAACCTCAATTCTTTTTCAGTTGCTCAAATCCTAAATCTTTGAGCCAGTCTTTGATTCCTTGTCATCATTCTTTATTTGAACCGGTAAATAAAGACAGTTTTACTTCTGTTATATATTGATGATCACAAGTTCCATCATTACAATCTGAGTTCAAGGCACCATCATTTTGCACTGGACTATTGCAGGGGTCTTCTAATTCATCTCCTGATTTCAATTTTATACCTAATTACAGTCTGTTGTCCCCAACATAACTAGACTAACCCCCTTCAGAATACCTAAGGTCAGGTGATCTATGGCTTCCCATCTCAGTCAGAGTAAAAGCCAAACTCTTTACATAGCTTACAAAGTAATTTTTATTTAACTGCAAATTAAAACCTTCTGGGCAACTTTTTACTCTTCTGGAATTTATTTTTTCACTTTGTCTTTGTTAAATCTTAGGTGCTTAATTAACTTAATTAACTTTTTATCCCTTCTCTTATTATATTACTGGTCTCTGTTCAAATTTGCATCTAGAGTCAGAGAGGGGCTAATGACTCTAGAGTTTGCCTAGTATCAGCTTGCAATAGTCATTCCCATTTAATCTTCATTCAATGAACCTTTTTAATTTTTTGTATTTGTACATCTTAAAAATAATTTGCAAATAATAAGGTATGATGAAACTACTAGAAATTTTAGTAACAATTTAGCTAACTCAAATTTTTACTTTATATTTTCTTGTTTTTAAATTTATCTTTATCTACAAAATGGTCCTGAGTGCCATTATATGCTCATCATCTGTCATTATATAAAAACTTCATTTTCTAAAAACTGACCCAGGTTTCAACCATATCTCCAGTCTAGTTAGCATGATTTCTTGTTTCCTTGTGCTTATGCCCTTAAAATATTAAAACTTCAACACCTGCAGAAATTTTGAAAACTTTGAGAGCTGATAAATCTGTTGATGAGAGGACATATATGTTCTTTACTCCACAAATCTAAAGTTTTTTTCACTTTTAGATCAACACTAATTAAAATAAACAATTCATTATTTCCTTTTAGTCATGTATTTCCTTCAAATAGCCTTTGAATAAGTATCTACCCTTCTCATCTGCCCACTTAAGAACCATATCAATTAGCTTTAGTAAAGAAATATAATATGATTTGACAAAATATAAGAATCTGAGATAATCTAAGTACTTTACAAATATTGTGTGTTAAGGTTCTTTGTACTGAGGTAAGATTATCATATTTCCTTTGTTTGTAGAAATACATCAATTACTTATCCATGCTTCATTGATACAAAAATATAGGATACTGGTATCTGATAACTCCAGTCATCATTTAGCTTTACAATCATTGTTAGAATCCAGACTAAAGTGCTGTTTTCTGTTGTATTCACCTTTGATCCAACCCAATTATAAACTGTTTTCCACTCTTGATTTTATTTTCTTTTTGATTACAGCTAGAAAGTAAAAACTTCTGAAATTCTCACAACGGTGTCTAATAAATACTCAAATATAACATCAATTATGTGCCAAATATAGCATTTCTAGTCTTCTTTCTTACCTTCTTGAAAGATGATGTTATCCTATGGGCAACACAGTAAGAAATTGAAGGATGACAGAACAAGTGACATTTTATTTCTATTGTATCATCCTTCCAAACAATTCCACTAATTCCATTTTCTTATTTTGTTTTTGTTTTTAGTAACATTGGGCATAAGTGAAAGTAGTGACTAAATAAAACAGGATAATGAAATGCCAAGATATTTCAAGATAAAAGAAAAACGATGTCAGTGACATATTTTAGATAAGAGATACTTATGGTCTTTGTGAGAAAGAACTGAGTCCTTGAAGAACTCTACAAAAGAATAAAGTCACAACTATCAATCCATACAAACTGCAATATTAAGCTCAAAGGCCAAATTGATGGCGCACTGACTGAGCACCGCTGTGCTAGAACACTCTCCACAGGGTCACCCTTCACTATTAGAACAGAGAGAGGGCTCCTGAAGATCATTGTGAAATAACATTTCACATTATTTAGCATTCCTGCTTTTTTTTTTTTACCAATCTGTTAAACATAAAATGAAATTTATATAGTTGTTTTGTGTTGATTTGTCTCGTTACAAATGATTTTGGGCATTTGTAATTGTTTGTTAACCGGTGGAGTGGAGTACTCCCTTTTATTGGTTGCCTGTTGATAGATTTTTTAAAAAGGAAGCTTTTAAGAATACTAAGGCCCCAGTGACTCAGAATTTCTGGGAGTCAAGCAGGCATCCATTTAAGGTTTCAAATGGGATTTTACCGAGCAGTCAGATAATCACTTTGTCCCAGAGGGGAGTAGGGGGAGGTTACTGCTTCTTTTCTTACTTCTTTCCTCATACTATTAATGCCTAATTCTCTTCACTCCTGCTACACAGCCTTACTGCCGAGTCTCCAACATCACCATTCACCTGTGGTAGGTGCTTTGCACTGGCTGCTCCCCTCAGAGGTCCAGCTGGTTTACTCCATCCTTCAAGGACCTGACTTCCTCAAGCATAGTGTGACAGTACCTCTCTGCCAGCTACCTACAGTGTCAGAATCTGCTCTTGCTTATATTTGTCTTCAATCACCAGAACTAAACATTTGTGTTCAGCCACCAGAACTAAACTAAACTAAAGCAGTGAACTTTCTCACTCTGTTCAATGTTGCAGCTCCAGCCCTAAGGAGGCATTTGATATTTACTGAGTGAATAATTTTGAGTGAAAAAGTTAAAATTTAGAGTAACCATAAATGTTTTTTCTCTAAAATTTGCAATAATAAACAAGTTGTGTGTAAAGGACAATGGCAAATATCTCCTCCATACCCTATGGGCTCAGAGAGGAATTGATGTTGAAGACAGCAATCACACTTCTAGCAAAGCAATTTTCCATTTTTTGTTTGACATTCTCTTTGGAAATTCTCCACAACATTTTCTCCTCTAGGGAAATAATCACCAAGGAATAGTAACAGAGCAGATGACAAATGCTGGACAATTTCACTCCTATATGACCTTTGTCATAAGAAGGAGCAACATGTATTCTATCACTTTGACTGTCCTGGCCATTGTGCCGGACAGAGTCAGGCTACACAGAGTACTCCCTGGGCTCTGTCATGTGTAAGGCCTCTGTCTGAGGCCCTGAATAATTACTTTGCCTCTCAGATCTTGTTTTCCCAGTCTGTGAGAAAAGTTGCATCAAATGTCTTAAAAATTTCTGTTTTAAAATATGTCTTTGAGGTAAACATAGTAAGGGTGAACATATATTTTGGAAATCCAGAATTTCTCAAGGAAGAGGGCAAAACTGCTTTTAAATTAATCATAGCAAATAACACAATCTGAATATTTACTCCACATAATTGTACTTGTTGAATATAGCTTTTACTTACCGACACAGCCCACACCAGTGGGGTTCAGCTGAAAATCAGGTGGGCAGTTACACTCGTAGCGACCAGGTGTGTTGACACACAGGCCATTTACACAGTTAATGGGATCAGCACATTCATCAATATCTAGGGAAAACATTTAAAGTGACATTAATATCTTTATTTCTCTGTGCATAATATTCCAAAGAATTTGACAGATCTGTTCGTAAACTAAAGGTCATTAGGAAGGACTCGGCATGATGGTACCTGAAATAAAGATTCCATAAATCACAAGTCGTTTAAGGAAATGTCATCTCATATTCCTTACTAGGAATATATTCATAATTAAATTGGGATTCTGAAGGAGAAAGGATTATATCACCATTTTTTATATATTTTACATATAAATGTACACATGAACATATGCATATAGACACAAATATATATAAAGAAATGCTCGCCTAGCTTCATGTCAGACATTTAATAGTTTTCATATAAAAATGGATTGAATTTCACAGTTAAAAATAAATATATCAGAATGTAATTTTTCTTTCAAAAACTGCATAACCCAATATACAGCTTAATGAAATAGAAATCTGAATAACTTTTAGCACAAAATATTAATTTTAACTAGTAAGAAAACATTAATGATCGTACCTGTACAGTTTCCTCCTGTCCTGTCCAATTCATAACCATCATCACAGATACAATGGAACATTCCAGGCAGATTATTACAAGTTCCAAAGACACAAATATTCTGGAAGGAGCACTCATCAATATCTGAAGATTTAAGAGAATAGTAATCTTTTGTTTATAAGGATGTTTAATTATTTTTATTTAACATATAACAAGTGTTTTTCTATTTCTTCATATGGTCTTAGTCATAAACAGTTTTTCTTTGACTACGTAGATCATCTAAATGAAAAGCAACTGATGTTCACCAGTGGAACAAAGATATAAAAGATGTTTGATTTATTGATACTGTTTTAACTCTTCTGGATTATAATACACTTTAACAAGAAAGAATTGGCTAAGGCAAAAAAACCCACAAAAGTTAAATACAAATATGTCAAAGAAGTGGGACTAAATATATCAAAAATAAAAATAAATTCAAAGATTCTAGTAATTCCATGGAAATCAGAGACCTTTTATAAACATCTACAATACACAACATTTACAAGAGTCAAATATTTTAATAATAAATGGTTAATATTTACATTCACACACTAAAATGTTGAATTAATTTTACAAAAATTTAAAATTGTGTAATCTGATCTGTTATCATAAAGTTGGATTTATATAGGGGAATAACGTTTTTCCTAATATCATGTAATAAGATCACCCATTGCCTGACAGTCTTAAATATTTCATTAAACTCTCTTATTGAGACTGGAGTCAGAAGTTCAGTTTATGGAACTCTTCCCTGAAGTTGTAATTCAAAGTCAATAAACAAGAATTTAATCCCCTACATTTATATGAAAATGAGGGCATATATGTGTGTATACAGCTGCAGAAATAATCTGTACTTCTACGTATAGGAAGAGGGTGGACATTTTTGTACACAAATTACTTCATATTTTGGGAATGCAGACCTGGCTTATCGCTTTAGTCAAGATATCCAAAAGAACTGTCTTCAGAAAGTTGTATCTTAAGTCTGAAAGGGTTTTCTGTTCACTCATGCTAGTTAAAGAATGAGTTTTAACTAGCCTAGATTTAAGATATTTAAGGTTCGAATTGCATTTAAAAGTTGAACTGCTGCATTAACATATACCTTTCCTTGCATTGAGGCAAGAAGTGATTCGCTATATAAATGAATACATAAATCTCATTAAGTCAGTTATAATTCGTGCTATTCTGTAAGTGAAATTGTATTATCAGCTGCGTATGCATTTCATTTAAAAAATAAACTACTAAAAATAGCTTCCACTTAGATAGTTGTCGTCTTATTACAGAATTAATGTTCATTCAGAAATTCAAACGATACAAAAAAGTATTATAAACAAACAAAAAATTGAAATACAAAAAACCTAGCAAAAACAAAGATCACTCAAAAATGCCTCCATCCAGAATTACTAATAACATTCCAAATATTTCTCTATGTATTCATACAGTGGACCTGAAATAACTTTTATAAATCAATCAAATTTTTCTGGAGCAGGGGTTATAGCTTAGGGTAAGCGATATTGACTACATCAGAATTTCTGGATCTGACGTTCTTAAAGTACTTTCTAAGGAGAAGAAGTGGTGGAAAAAATCAAAAGTTTATCTTTTGACTTTATGCTAAATCAAATACATTTTTAGACAGTATTAAGAAACTGTACAATGAATGATGAAATTAGTATTCATGTTACTAATTTCTTATTTTTGTTACTCATGTTATCTTTCTTTTTCAATGGTTATGGCTTATGACAAAAGTATATGATACAAAATTTAGTATCATATACTTAAAGGAATCAATGTTTTTAGTGCAGCTTCTCTCTTTTGACTGACTGTTTCACTGCTGATCATTACTTTTCCTCAAAGGGAGAGGCCAGGAGTGTTTTCTTTCTGAATGACTTCCATGTGAGCAAGTCTCTGCTGTCCTTATAATTAGCAAATTACCCAGTCATGAGTTTCCTCAGAAGAGTGGACACTGTCATTCAGCCTTTCAGTAGTGAACATTTCACACCTTATCCTTTCTACCTGAAGTCTAAAGAATCCTTCTTTTATGACTTAAGTGTACAAATGTGAAAAAAGTAAGCCGCTGTCTTACCATTTCCTTTTTTCTGAACTTTCAGTTATTTATTGCTAACCAGGAAAATATATGGTCAATGTTTAATACTTTTTTGTGTTCAATGTTTCTGGACTCTCCACGTCAGATATATCAATTATACTTTAAGTGTAGACATCTTTTTCTGTTTTATCTTTACACAACTTTATAAACATCTAAGAGTTAATCACCCCTTTTTTACAGTCATTGTGATTACCTCAATTACATTCTCTATGCTAAGAAATTTTCATTTTATTTCTTCTGCTCTTTGCATGTTTCTATTTGTTTTTAATTTTGCTGTACTGTTACCCATTTTTGTTTCCCTTGACTCAATATTCTCTTTCATTTTTTCTTTCAGTTTGTATAATCTTTTTGAACTTATTCTATTTATGTTTTTATTAAGGTACAAGGTACAAGATAGCTGTGGGATCTCTGTTTTTGTTCCTTAAATAATTTTCTTCTTTTTGGCTGGTTCTTTATCATTTTTTTGGTTTGTTCTTTTTTTTTTTTTCCCTGTTATTTCCATAGAATGTCTGCATAGTTATCATTAATGTGCCTACATACAGCTTAGTTCTTTCAAGGACTTTTGCATACTCTGATATAATTTAGTTGGAGTTATATTTTTCCTCTTTATCTAGGCTTTGTTTAGAAGACAGCTTGGAGCATGGGCTTCATTAATGCTGCTATTCTTTAGCCTAGATTCCTAAGGTAAGGGAAGAAGGGAGACTATTTCACAGATGTTCTCTTTTTGGACACAAAAAATTGTCTGGATCTAGGATTATACATCTAAAGGAATACTAGCTTGCCCACTAGGTGGTTCCTTAAGTTTGGCAGAGAATACTGCAAAATAAATGGCCAGCTCCAGCAATTTTTTTGAACTCTACAGAAAGTCTGAGAATTTGTGGTGAGAAGTAGATACTAAGTGAACATTGCAGTCTATTAGCCAATTCAGAGTGGCATCTATTTATAATAGATGAGAAGACAGGAGGAAATTCAATTAGCCAAATCAGGAGAAATTGTCTGGAAAAGTCAGATCTTATAGGAGGGACAAGTAATATCACAGAATTACATTTTAGGGGTCTGAAAAGTTTATATTTTAGTGAAATGATGCAGAGTGATTAAATAAAGATGAATCATCTGCGTGCCACTTTCAGTTGCCCTGGAAACCAATTTATCTCTGTGATCATGACATATTATGAGAAACTAACATGTAAAAAACCACAGTAACTATAAACTGGAATCACCTTGGGAGAGGTCTGGAGAACAGTTTTGGAAAAGTCTGTGCCACAGATAGTGGAATAGAATTATGAAAGGGAAATGCATAAGTATAAAGAATTAATTTAAAATTTTATGTTGGCTAAAGTGTCTGGCTCCTGTTGCCTTACTCCTTTTCCCACTAGCTTTGGGTAAGTTGATGTGGGGTTAATAAATCATATAAAGTTCATAACCACATTGACTTACATTTTCTATTAATTGGCTTCAGTGCTTAAAAGAAATCAGGGCTGGGAGAAAAATGAAATTTACAGACACTTGTGTAAAATGGATTGATTCTGCCCAAGCTAGGAGCATGATTGATTTAAGTTTCTATTAGCCTGTTTCCCAGAGTTCTGTCATCCTTTTGTTTTGATTCTCTCAAACCAGCGTATATGTATGGAAAATTTCATATTCTTTTAGGCACCCTATATGTCTTCAAGGCTACTTTTTGTGAGAGTCAGAGTTAGATTCTACTCTGCCTCCCCTGCCCCTACTGTGTAATTTGTCTTTTGTGATGCTGATGAATGGTGTGTGTTCACACATGTGTACAAATGTGTGTGCTAGCATTTACTATTTCTGCTCATGTGACTGACACTAATATACAGAGAGTCTGTGCTGTGGTTTTATTCTATAATCTTTGCCTTGCATTTAGTCTGAATTTTTTTTAAGGTTTTCTATGCACAACAAATTTTGTTAAAGTTTCCTAGTTTATGGATTATTCTCAATCTTTTCTCTTTCTTCATTTATATTATCATGCACTCCCTTATGAACAGAACAATGGCCCAAACTGCATGTAAAGTGAATTAAGTCTCTATTTTAAGAGAAAACAAACATGCTTTTTCTCAGACAGATTATCACATTGGTCACCAAATTCCATTTCTATAAAGAGGGATGATAGTCTAACTCAGAGAAGACAATACAATTAAGCGAAGGGTGGAGTCCTTGATGAATACCTGAAGAGGACTTCCTGTTTTAGACATAAAGGCAACAGAATAAAATATGAAGGCAGATGCCACAAATGAGCTACAACAATTTTGACAAACACATTCAATACCAGTTTTTTAAAAGCTGAACTCTTTTCTTTCTCATGTCATTCATTTAGTGATTAAAAAAAAAATAATAAACAGAAATGGTTTAAAAATGAAAGAATGAGCCCAACTGCCATCAACTGGCTCTTAGTCAGGAAAACTTCACAGGAGATGAAAGCTGCCTTCATCATTATTCATTCAGCAAAATAATCCATGCTTAAACAAATGACTTTTAGACAAATTTGATGCATTTATGATAACATAGATGGACCTAGAAGGAATCATGTTAGCGGAAATAAATCAGAAAGATAAAAGAAATACTGGATGATCTCACTTATATGCAGGTTGTAGGGAAAACAAATGAACAAAAGGACAAGGAAAATTTAAAACTGTTAGCAGAACAAAAGCACAGAGCAAGAGAGGGGAGAAGGGTAAAATCAGGGGAGGGATGGGCACAAGTGATTAAGATGACGGTTCATGGTGATAAGGTGGTGGGAGAATCTCGAGGTAGACACTGATATAAAATATATATATGAGCAATCAATTAAAAATGAAATTAAAAAAAATTATAAGAAAAAAGGTGATAATTCTGGGAGACAGAAAATAGCAATCAAGTTTAAGAGTTCCCGCAACTCAAACAACAAGAAGAAATATCCATTAAAAGTAAGCAAAGAATTTGTTTTATTTGGTAAAGGAGAAATAATCTAGTAAGCATGCAAAAATGTTTAATTGAAAGCATAAAAAAGATTACTATGTTCAAGTAAAAGCAAACAAACAAAAACAGATTTGTAAAGAGCTACTTTTCATTTTGACTTACAATCTCTGGAATACAACATATTTTTAAACAAAGCAAATAAACAAGAAACATGTGTGCATGTTTGTGTATATGTAACTTTTAAAGTAAAAATTGATAAATGAATACAAATTTTAACTTTTAAAGACTATATATTGCTATTCTCAGCAATGCAAGGTATTCAGTCTAAATCACATGAGTACATTGCTGAAGAAAAAAACAAATATACACATTTCAATTCCTTATAATGCAAATTAACAATAAAAGCTCAGAAACTGGGAAGCTGCCTTATAGAATATATGTATCAAGGGTTGATACTAGGGAGCTACTGCAAACTATAAAAAAATTCAAAGTACAGTTAAATGAAAAAAGTTCAACATATGTTAAATAATCTCATACTTCAGAAATAAAATATCAGAAAATTAGAAACAAAAACAAGCAAACAAGCAAGCAAAGGGTGACTTTCTTTTTCTTTTTTTTTCTTTTTTCAAAGAGTGATTTTCAATTGTGTAGTATGTGCTGTGTATGCTGCTTCCAGGTGGGGCCTTTTCCAGCCCTTTTTGTGGTTTCATTTGTGGTCGTTGATCCCAGTTGAAAATAAGCTGGAATCTTGGTGACCCACCTTGGCAGGATCTGCTGTCTGAGGCTGGTGTGAAGCCCATCTCACATTCGCAGCGATATGCACCCGGGACATTGAGGCACTGTCCATTCTCACAGAGATTTATGTTTTCTGCACACTCATCAACGTCTGCAGGAGAAGAAATTCACATCTCCATTAAGTTCCAAATTTCATGACACATTTTTTTTTCCCTTGCCATATAACTAAATCAACTCTATGGCTTTAGGTAACACTTGTTCACATGAAATGAGTAATCACATTGATCTAAATGAGGGTGTGCAAGTTGGTGGCTATGCTGAACTTCAACACAGTGTGACTAATAGGGAGAAAGCAGTTGTCTCTCAGATTTGTCTTAGTTCTCTTTTAGTTCCAATTTCATGCATTAGGATTACACCAAAATCCTCCAGATATAACCAAGAATGTTGAAATTCATCTTAACTGGTGTTATTCATTTGAAAACATAATAGCATTATAACGAACAACTGATTCTTTTACTCATTCAAGTACTGTTAAGGATGTTAGAACTCTGGGAATGATAAATTACAATTTTACTCATGACATTACAATTTTATTGAAATACTCCATCTTAAGTACACAGATGGGAATTATTTGTAGACCTTGGTTTAATTAACTGCATCAAGTAGAAAAAATGGGGGCAGAATCCAATGTTCATTGAGAGTCTAGCATTTGTCAGGTGGAATGCATGGTGCCTGGCATTCACATTTTCATTTAGTTCATCAATCCTGTTAAGTTTAGAAGAAGAATCCAGCAGTTGACAACAGCCAGCTGTGCTGAAGGAATCATGGTGATAGATCTGTGACTGCCAGGACCAATGGAAAGCTGTGCCTGACACCTAGTCCCTGCCCTTCATGCCTTGGTGCAGAGACTTTTTAAGGAAGATGCAGTGTCCAAGGCGTAAAAGTAGTAAAGCTTTACAAGTGAATAAACATAATTTCTTCAAGAGGGATGTGAAACTGATGACCTTGTATTTTTTATATCAATGATCAGAAAAATATTCTCTATCTTCTAAAGTATATCCTAAGAAATAGCAGTGTTACAAAAGTTAAATAGCAACTAACATGGATTATGCTCTCAGTGTGTTTTTCTAAGCCCTTTGCTGGTATCTTTTCAGTAACACGTGGAAAACTGTGATTCTGATAATAACATTAAGTAGCAATTACTGGTTTACTGGGTATGTCATCTATATTCAGAAGCTGAACAGTGTTCCCAAAATGTCATGCACTTGGTGATATCAAAGAAAAAAAAGATATTATTGTTGCTGTGGCTATTTCAAAATGAGAAACCAGACCCACATAGATTAAGTGATTTACTTAAGGTCAGTAACTAGCAACGACAAGTCTGAATCCAGGAGTTTTGTGATTTAGATAGAGCCTTTGACTTTATCCACTATGCAAATAAAGAAATGAGAAAATGGCAAGCAGTTAATGAATGGCAATCATAACTATCAATATTTTTGAAGATTTTTCATGTTTTTGTGATTAATCCAAGAGAGATACATATTTACCTGTAAATCAACTGTAAAAACAGAGATGTGAACTCAGGCTCCTTTAACTATGTTTTCACTTCAGATAAGGAAAGCATATAGTGTGCACCTCTGGGGACCCTCACTCACCAGAGCAGGTGAAACCATCTCCAGTGAAGCCCTCAGAACAGGAACAGCGGTAGGAACCTGGAGTGTTGACACACTGAGCATTTATGCTACATTGGTGAGTTCCATTTGAGCATTCGTCTAGATCTTCATGATGAGAGAACACAGCAATGAAGTTCAGAAACAATAATGGAACATTAAGACACCAAGAAAGATACTTTCCTCCTGCCTTAATTTAAATGTAAACTGGTCAAATGTCATATGTTTTATCTCTAAGGCACAGTTCTAGTTCTTTAAAATCTCAGACCTGTAATCCAAAATCTTCATCGCCACCAACATGGGCCAAAATTATTAATTCTAGCACTTCTGTGAGATATATAGTTAGCTAGAATTTTAATGGTTAAAAGAAAACCAATAATAGACTTCCTTCTGACTTCTACCAAGGGTGGATTCTATCACTAAAAGAAGGCTTGGTTGAGCAGAGTTTTCAAGTTCTTCCTATAGATGAAGAAGCCAAGACATAATTCTTGACTAAAATTCAATTAGGTTAAGTGCTGTGCAGTGAAGAGTTGTTACCAGGTACTGTGAAAGAATGAAGAGGGCATCTGGCATTGACTTCAGGAACAAAGAAAGTCCTACGCAGGAAATAATGTTTCACTGACGGGAAGGACCTCTCAACATTTACAGTTGAGCATAAGTAGGGTGGGGTATTCCTTGCAGAGAAATAATACAGACATGAGGAAGAAAAGCTTGATGTGACAAAAAGAATAAAAGGAGGTCATTATTACAAAGCAGGAGACAGGGGGGCAAAGAGAAATGAAAAACAAAACCAGAGAGATTGCGGGAAGATGCTGTAGGGTCTGGTAAACCATAGGCAGGAAGCTACATTTTACACAAAATTCAGTGGATTGAAACTGTTACAAGATGAGAGGCATGGTTAAAAAAAAAGTCATCTGCCTGCTATGTGGCAACTGGACCACAGAATCAGAGGGAATGAACAAATAAAGGGGTTCTTTTAGTGTCCACAAAGGGTAGGGGTGTAGAGAGAAAGGGAGCTAGAAAGGGGGTGGGAAGAATGGCTGTGACCAGAGTAGGGTAGTGGAGACGGCATGGAATGGATGAATTTGATATGTCAGAGTAGTTTATATGATCATAGTTCAATCTTTCATACTGAAGGCAGGTTATCTGGCAAAAACTGGTCAGTGTGCTAGATGAACTAAAAAAACAAAAGGAGGCTAGAAGGGTGAAAAACAGTAGACAAATGGGACCAGAAAAATGGAATCAGGAAAAACTGAGATGAATGATGGAGAGCGAGACTAATAGCGGGCAGTTAGTGGAATTATGATGCTATCAGAGAGCACTGCTTAGCAAATGTATTCAGAAGCTAAAGATGATCATTTAAATTCCATAGTTGCCTCCTAACAATTAGACAAACAGAAAACAACTGAATGGATAAGAAAGTATATTCAAATTAACTTGTACTCTGGAGTAAGTGATCTTAAGCTTTTAATTCTGACTTGGTTTAAAACATTTGAATGAGCAATCCTACAGAGATCATTGTAGCTGGTTTTCTTTTCTGTTTTAAACTGGCCTGGAGAATTCCTACCATTTGGAAAATGCTTTCTTGTTAAGGCATTGAGCACACTAAGAAGCACCATAAGCAACACTAAGGGTAGAATTCAGCTCTTGGCCTTGCAGCTATAAAAGATTATTGAACTTTCATTTGACAGCTGCAGAGCCTGGGGAATGGCAACTGCCTCCTCCTTCTCCTTTCTTCCAACCTGACCTCTAGCAAGCCAGCAAATTTTTTAATATTCTCTGGAGGAAGAATTCTATTTTCTATTACAAAGCTGGTATTGATCACTTACTACAGACTTAGATTTTCAAAAAAAAGGCTTTTCATGTATTTTACTAGGGTTAAAATTCACTGATCACCTACAAAATGACTGGGAATATGTGTCAGTCTTTTCTCATCATACAGTTGGATGAATTTCTGGATGTACATCAAATAATTTTTACTGAACACCACCATATTGGGAAGCAGATGCTAAGGCACATTGTTTTAATTCTATCATTTATACCACGTTTGAAGGAGACTCTTCTGTGGAATTTATCTTGCAACTAAAGATAGCATTTTTAAGAGAACAAATGAGGGTGAAGAGCACATTCCTGTTCACGTGTGTGGGTTAATTACTGAACAAAGAATAGTCCCAGGGATGTTTACACTTGCAAACTCACCAATACATTTGATGCCATTTCCAACCCAGCCTTCTCGGCAGCTACATTTGAAACTTCCTGGGACGTTGAGACACGAGGCATGCATGTCACAGTTGTGGGCACCAATTTCACACTCATCCACGTCTGAAAGACATTAGTTTACGAGAGAAAGATAAAACGCAAATTAATTAGTTCTCCTTTAAAGTACAATTCTATGAAGGTAAGATTTTATAATATCAAAAACTTTAGAGAGAAAACATTGGCATAAGTTTCATTCACCCTTCTTGTAGACCCCAACAAAGCTTGGCAGTCTATCATCCAATTCAAATATGCCCTTTTCCAGGAAGAAACTGTCAGCCATTTTCCAGCAGGAGTGAAACCCAGCACCTGATGCCTCCCCAAACATAGGTGTCATTCACTATGCACCTCAGTGGCTCTTTCATGTCCGAAGTCCAACAGAGCCCCATGGAGAAGGCATCAAGATATAATAAGAAATGTTATTTCTAAAAAGAGATTGCTGTTCTATCTTACATTTGCTACTTTTATTTTATTAAGAATAAGCCTGACTTTTAATGATGACAAAAGTGCATTAGCCTTTGAAAATAATACTGATATCTTATAAAATCAAAACAATACTTTTACAGCTCTTGAAACTGATCATTTTGTGTACATTTTTCTTCTATACATAAATGAATAAATAAATAAGAGAATATATTAAAAAACTGGAAATGTTATCTGGCATATGATCAGAACTTTTAATCAGTCTACCTACCTGTACACTGCATATGTACACATGTGTATATATATATATATACACACACACACACACATTTGACACACATATGAATACATATATGTAGCTTTGGGTCTCCCAAGTTTGTTAAAATAGGAAGTCTGTTGCATTAAGTTCAATGACTACATACTGTAAATGCTAAAATCACACATACACATACACAAAGGCTTCTGAGCACCCTGCACAGAATACACTTACTCTTCACTTTTCCTCAACTTGAGGGCCAAGCTGCAGTCTAAGCCCCAGCACCTGTCTGCACAGTCCACCTTCTGAGAACCTTCAAGCAGGGCATTAAATGGAGTGATGAGGAACACTGGGCCAATGCATTGACCTTGAGAACGCTCTTTCCATTTTAAGCAAAATGTGGAAGTGACTTAATAAAAAAGGAGAACAGAGATAAAGTGGAATCAAAGAAAGGAAAAGAGAGGTATTTCTGAGAGAGAGGAGACAGCAAAAAGCAAATGGAAAGAGAAGAGGAAAGAAGTGAAAACGGGGGGGGAGGGAAGCAAAGAAGGAAGGAAGGAAGGAAGGAAGAAAGGAAGGAAGGAAGAAAGGAAGGGAGGAAGGAAGAAAGGAAGGGAGGAAGGGGCTCTCAGAAGATATCAATGTCCATTTTTGTCAGAAGACTCATGAAAAAAGCAAAAAGCGGGCATGTCCAGGCTTGGGGGTGTACCTTCCTTGTATGTTCCCCCTGCCAGGGCAGCAGAAAGAAGTCTGTGAGCAGAAAGAAGTCTGCATGCCCCTTACTCTGTGGTGGGGTTCTGGAGATGGTGAGCTTCCTCAGAGATGCAACAAACCACCATATGTGCTCTGGTAGTTACTCATCACACAGATTATCAGCCTGCAGGGTGCAGTGGTTTTAGAGATGCCAGGGAACATTTGGTGTGAAAGGTGGGCCTCAAAAATAGAAGAAAGCAAAACAGAAGGACTTGAGACCTACCTGTGCATCCAGTGGTCCCCTTCTTCACTGAATAACCCAGCTGACAGTGGCAAATGAAGGATCCCTTGGTGTTCTCACATTCCCCAAACATGCAGATGTTCGGATTTAAGTCACACTCATTCACATCTAGAAAATGTGTTTTCAGTTAGCTTGATTAAAAAAATTATTCATCCTGATGATTCAAAATCTTTTAAACTAAACAACATAATACTAAAGACCATAGTAAAAAATTAAAATGTAATCTATTGTAAGACATTGTATTGCAATACAATGATGTGAAATTTTTGAATAACTGAAAAAGCTCCTCTTTATGGAATGTGCAGAACCGTGCATGTAATCATGTGTGCATACGTGCATTTGCATGTTCCTTCTGTTCTGGTACCCACCTATGCATGTTTTCATGTCCATTGAAGCCATGAAGCCATCATAGCAGAGACAGCGGTATTCTCCAGGAATGTTGGTACACTGGCCACCATCACAGATTTCAGGGTTGTTTTCACATTCATCAATATCTAAAGTTAACATCAAATGAAAATAGATGGCTTTTATTAAGTGCAAATATTTTTTCACCTCCAATTCCACTAAAAATATCTAGAGCAGAATTTGTAAGAAGTCATTTAGATGCACAGTCTCTACGTTGCTTTTCCTTTCTGTACCTGCGCACGATCTCCCGTCTGGCATGAGGGCGTAACCTTCACTGCAGCTGCATTCGTAGCTTCCCTCTGAATTGGTGCACTGGGTGTCACAGCCTCCATTCATTATCATGCACTCATCAATATCTGTGAAAACAGCAAGCATTAAGGATGCGTCACTCTTTAGGTCCACTTCCGTTAAAAAAAAAAGAGACAGTTTTTCTCTTTTCCTAAACAGATGCTTTAGTAACTTTGGACTTTTCTCCTCACACTTATGTTGATTATCATTACACCATTAGACTTTCTTAGTTCTTCTTCTTTTATGACACCATTCCATTAATATTAGCTCTCGGAGCCTTAAAGAATTGAGAAAAACAATAATTACAGAGTTTGGGGCTCTCATTTAGCTTCTCATATATTTAAGGCAAAAACGAGACATTGTCCTGTAAAGTCACTAAAAATAGTATCTTTGAAATCTGCCCTCATTCTTAGATTCATTTCTCAGGACAAAGGACTTTGATGAGATTCATAACACATACAGTTAATGCTGGAAAGTTTCCTAGACTTAATTGAGAAACGACTTCCATATCCACCTTGTCTCCCCTTACCTGTACAGCCCTGTCGGTCTGGGGTGGCCTGGTACCCAGGATTGCAGGAGCACTGATAAGTTCCAATCATGTTCACACATTTTCCATTTCTACAAAGATTATCACTCAGGGAGCATTCATTAACATCTATAAAAAGAAAGAGAATTAATGTTTTATGCAGTAACCATATCACTGAAACTATTGAGTATGCTGTATTGGGAGTCATATCTCTACATGGCGTGTGTATTTCTGGGCAAGTAAGATGATGTCCTGGGGCATCAAAAGAAAATGCTGGAATCTATAATTTTATTATTTTTATTTTTAACAGTGCTGTCCAGGAGAACTTCCTACATTGATGGGATTGTTCCATATTTGTGTTGCCAGTAACTAGCTGCCAATGAGTACTTGAAATGTGGATAGCGTGGCTAAGGAAATGACTTTTTTTTTTTTTTTTTTTGAGACTAGGTCTTGCTATTTTTGTCTGTGGAACCGCAGGTTCACGTTACCCGGGGTACCACAGACTCAAGCAATCCCCAGCCTCAGCTTCCCTGGTATCTGGGATTACAGGTGTGTACCACCACGCCCAGTTATACTTTTTTGGAACTAGGTGTCACTATGTGCCCCCAGCAGGACTTGAACCGTGATCCCTGGTACCGGCTGCGGCTTCCTAGGCTGCCACTTACAGGCATTCACCACCATGCCTGGCCCAGGAAATGACTTTTTAATGTTATTTAATTTTAATTCAAATTAAATAACCACACAGTGCACATCAGACCAGCAACATCTAGCACATGCCAGAAATGAAGCTCACAGATATTTAGTATATGAATTGCTAATACTTGGTATATGAACATGGCTGGCATGTGCATGCATATTTATCACACTGTCAAGTGGTACTTAATAACTTGGAGTTTCTTGAGGGAAGGTGGCTGGTTCCATGAGACAGAACCTCTGATAACAGGGCCTTCACTTGCTCATCTATTTCATCAAACTGTGTTTAGGGTCTCTTTAGAGGTGGAGGTACAGAAGATTTTGTGTGTACATCAGGCAGGTCTTATTAAAGAACAAACTATACCATCCATGTAAAGACAAGAGAAGTGCAAGCGACAGCAGTGGGATACTTTTACTTGTATAAGCTACTTTTCAGAAACAACCAAAGGTAAAATCAATGGCAGATACAACAAGAAATTCACCCAAAAATCTCAAAATAACCAACACTAAGTGATGTACAGATTTATACCTAAAAGCATTAAATGTGAATTTCACTAAGTGGGTAAAAAAGCCTGTATCTTATACTGTTCATGTTCCTTTGAGGGATACTTTTTTTTTCAACTGCAAGATCTGTGAAAACTAATTAAAACAAAACCTGAACTTACAAATAGATCTCTGATGACCTCATCCCAACCATACATATATATTCTATAACTATCTGCCTGAAAAAGTTTTTCATACAAGAATTCAAATGAAATGATAATACTTAAATTTTTTTTATTCACCTTTAAAAAATGTGTTTAGTCTATGATTTAAGTTTCAGTTAATATATTAGCAAAACAATTTAAACTAGGGTTCATAAACATAAGTATAATGGGCAGGAGTGCTGGAATGGTGTTTTCAAATGGGGTGTGTGGTCTTCCCTATTTGAAACTGTTTTATTTGCTTATGCTTTCAAGAAAGATTTTCTGCAAAGATATTTCCTGGCTAAATCAAAAGTTTTGATTTAGGCTGGACTGCTAAAACAAGCTAAGTCCAGAGGCCCTTGTAAATTTATGAAAGCTGCAGGTTGGAATGCACCAAGACTCAGGGTCCTTTCAAGTATGTTTGTAATGAAAAGGGGGTAACCAGAATAACTTGATTGATTCCAGGGTGTCACTGAAACATTCTCTAAAGATACGGTTGAATTTCCAACTTCTAATAAGCTATACTTCATGTTCCCCAAACAAGTTTGTCAAAATAGACCCATGACCTTTATGATGGGTATGCCCCCCCTGCCCCTGTTGAGGAGGCAAACTCACCCACACAGTCCTCGCGTGATGGTGACAGCTCATGTCCCAGTGGGCAGTCACACTGAAAGCTGCCCTCAGTGTTCACACAGGTGCCACCCCTACAAAGGAGAGGGTTACGTTCACATTCGTCAATGTCTGAAAGGTAAAAACGTGAAATCCATTAAAGAACTCTGAGGAAAAAATATTCACACATACAGTATGGAAGAAAGAATTGTTATCTGAGGTAAGTGTGAGAGATGGGCTTCACAGGAGATGGGGCGATGCTCTCACATTTTCTATTATCAACAGACAAATGGCAAATACTCTACAAAGAATGATCTCATATGAAATGAGCAGGTTCACAAGAGGTGAAAATAAACCATATTGGCTTTATATCATACTAAACTTCAGATTTCATATACTATTATCCATATTTCTACACTTGATCTCAGCCGAAAGGCTGAGAGGTGGTATTATTATCCATATTTTTAACCCAGTGGTAAGAAAAATCTCAGATTGATAGCCTATTTTGTCCTATGAGGTTAATCTTTTAAGTCACTGAAAATGAAACAGTGGACTAAAAGTTTGGCAACACTAAAAAGAATTTATAATAATATACAAATAGCATGGGATTTGCATGACCGATTATAAATTTGAGGGTGACCACACAATGTCATACATTTTAAATGAATCTCTTGAGTTATTAGTCTGTTGCTTTTATAGCCAATGAATAAACAGAACCCAGTCTCAATAGCTAGCTGCCGCTAAGGTGCCAAGGGGTTGGGGCTCCCCAAGAGCTATTGAGGAGCAGATTTCCTGTCTGACATTTAAAGCTATTCTTTCTCTCACCACAGCTCCTTGCCAAGCAGACTGTTAACAGTCCTGAGTCAAGCCAGGGGTGAGCTAACGAGTCTGTGTTAGACAGGCCTCCAGACTGGTGAGGAAGAGCGCAATCACACTCACCCATGCAGTTCTTCATCATCATGAAGCCGCTCTCGTAGCCTTCGAAGCACTCACACTCAAAGCTGCCAGGTGTGTTCACACAGATTCCACTTCCACAGAGGTCAGGAGAGATCCTGCACTCATCAATGTCTGATGCACAGGGTTTAAAAGAAATTTAAAAAACAGAATGAGATGAGAAGGTGTTGAAGAAAGAACGAGGTATGTGGCCATTCAAGTGAAAGTGCAGCCTATTTGAAATCTTGGCAAAATCAGAGGCTGGCTACTGGCGGGCACATCCTCAGGCAATCAGATAGAGCAGAAGAGGTTTTCAGGGACATTCCTTTACTCAACTGCCAAAACTGCCAACAGGGTAGGGCAGTTGAATGCCCACTCCCCCAACCCCCCAGCATGCAACTGCTCTACCCTCCCAGCCAGGCATCAGGAATATCATCTTCTTACTCAGTACATGGGGATATTTTTTATCATGCACATTTATCTAGCTTTTAAATTTCTTTTTAATAATGTTACTAGTCTCTGGCCCTCCAAGTAGGTGTAACTTTTAATGTT
The DNA here is from genome assembly GCA_004024945.1 of Uropsilus gracilis. Taxonomy (NCBI): domain Eukaryota; kingdom Metazoa; phylum Chordata; class Mammalia; order Eulipotyphla; family Talpidae; genus Uropsilus; species Uropsilus gracilis. Next base: position 57,347 of record PVHY01003633.1, on the reverse strand, counting down.
GACTTAATTCATGAAAAAAATCACCCCCAGGGCTTTTTTTTTTTTTTTTCCTCAAACCTCCCAATGTTGGTGTCATGTAGTAGGAGATTGGCCTGGGTCTTTGGATACCAGGATTCAGGCTGTAGCTTTGCTTCCAATGTTGTGACCATGAACCAACTCATTTAACGTTTGGGTGTCAGATTCATTGCTGTGAAATGAGGGGGTTGGATTGATTGCTGAAATTGCAGCCAGCTTGAAAATTCTGACTTGATGACTTCATTTTGCTTACACAAGGCAAACCTGCCTGGAAGAGATTCTTCAGCATTATTCTCATACCACATTTTTATTTTTTGCTTGCTTTCATTGAAGCTCCTTCAATTACTGAAAAAAACTTTGCCTAGAAGAATTCTGTAATTGTGGGTTTTTTCTCTGTGGCTTAGAAATGGTAACAAAGATGAATCAAGGAACTGCAGTTGAGTCAAAGAAGGCAGGTGGCAGATGAGGAAGCAGTGGGCACAAGGAATGACTTTCCATGCAGGACATAAAGACCAGAGTGGTTCTGCCACATGAGCCCGGGCACAACTACTGGCAACCACAGCCTCTGAATAGGGAGGTAGGCTGACCACAGATGGATAGCCTCAGAAGCTGACTTGGTCATCTAACCTGGAGCCACTGGCAAACATAACAGGACATGGCTGTGGGATGTACCTCCATATTTGTGGTTTTGTGTCACAGTCCTATATGAAAAGACTGCTAATCTAATTTTAAAAATAAAAATAAAGAAAAATCATGTGTTCATGTATCACTATTTACTACAGTAGATAATCTTTAAGAACAGTATCTGGGCCGGGCACGGTGGCTCGTGCTTGTAAGCTTCAGCCTATGAAGCGGCCGGGGCTAGGGATTGTGGTTCGAGTCCCGCCTGGGGCCCGTAGCGAGACCTAGTTCCAAAAAAAAAAAAAAAAAAAAAAGGAACAGTATCTGTAGTCTAAACAAAAGGATTCTTTGAGCCATTTCCTACACCTAAGATTTTTTAATACAGAAGCCATATTTATAAAATATGACTAAGAAAACGACCTATTTTTTAAAAAAAATTGCCGCAGTGGGGAAAAATACTTTTGGCAGTGTAGTTCTTTGATGAATTTCAATTTGGAATATTTTATATCATAGGACTTATCAGTGGATAGCTTGTATATGGTATTTTGTTTAGCTCTTTTTTTTCCCCCAGCTTTTGGTTTTTATTTCCCCAGTGACAGGCCATACTGATAAAAAATAATTAGTTTTTAAAGAAAACTTGAAAAAAATCAACCGATTTAATTATACAGTCATTAACAAGTATATTGATTCTTTCACTTTTTTTCTAGGAAGTGGTGGCAGTAACCACATGAAGAACACAGATTCATTTCTGGGCAGAACAGGGACAAATTATGGTTTATGTGGTTGAGATATGCAGGGTAAAGAGTACAGATGTTGGAACCACAGCTTAATACAAATCCCCATTTTTATCATCTGTTGAGTGCAGGACTTTGGAAAAAAATCATTTAATTTCCTTATCTGTAAAATGGGGAGTAATGAGAACCCTTCTCATAGGGTTCAGTCAACCAACCCTTGTATGCTTTTCTTCTTGTTTTGACTCATCATATTTATTTGGCAACAGGACAGGACATGACCACTTGAATGAATCTGTTGGGGAGAAGGGTGCAACACTAGTTCTTAAGGGACTCATTTCTGGATGCAGAGGTTGCAGGGGGCAATGACATCAGGTGCTGGGCTAGTGTCTAGTACCACGTGTCTGGGGAAGCCTGGCAAGAGCAAGATGGGGGTGGAGTCTCAGTTCCTCTAGCAGCTGGCTGGAACCTGCATTTACACCCAGCTTCCCAAAGGCCGATCTGTAAGCCTTCTCTGGTTAGAACTGGTGCTTGAAGGCAGTGATTTTTGAATTCGTTCTAAAAAGGATATAGAAACTAACTTTAAAGCAAACAACTGATTAAAAGAGAGAGATAAGAGGTGAAAGTAAAATGGCAGTTTGGGAGAAGAAGAGGGCTCAGGAGACATTTTGAAGTTGTTCATAGTTCTAAGAGAAGGGACCAAGAAAGAGGAGGAGATGCTGGACAGAGAGGAGCAGACATGCAGAGAAGATCCATCGTCGAGGAGTTAACCAGAAACTGCAGAGGAATGAGAGTCCCAGCTCGTTCTCGGAAAGTGGAGGAAATGGTGGGTGAGAAAAGGACATTTTATATCAAGACAGGAGGACATTGGAGAGATGGGAGTGGAATTCAGCTTTCATCTCAATAAAGAATAAAAGGAGTATAGAGTGATGAGAGGGTCTAGAGGTCAGAGGAGGTTTAGAAGGCGTGCTGACAGAAATTCAGTAAGTGAGACAAAAGGGCGACTGGAGTGTCAGTAAGCTGCTCTGAGGCCTGGCTAAAGGTAAATACAAGGATCTTAGTTTAGATCTCAGACTCTTCCAGTAAAATTCATCAGCCTGCACTGGGGAGAAGGGTAAGGACACTAATTGTTGGGAATAGCACGGGATGCAGCAGTGAGACAAGACAGAAGAGCCTCAGAATACTTAGACGGGCTATTCTGAAATGCTCTGGGCACAGCCCAGACTGGGTAATCCACAAGTGAATCCAGTGGCACCTGATGGAATAGGAAGGAGTAGGTAGATATACTGACAGATCATGAAGAAGTAGTAGCTGTGAAGATAGGAGAAAAGAAAATGCCAAAAACACCATGAATAGAGTTCTTAGAATCAGATCCTGGAGATATACTTCACAGTAAATTATTGTAATTATCTAACAGAACATCTAGAATTTCACCTTTTCAAACTAAAGGGATGATGATGGGTGAGAAAATGGACAATGACTACAGCATAATCATTAAGAAAACTGTTCACAGATGGGTTAGAGCTTCTCTACTGCAAACTTCAAAATGTTTAGCAGAATACTGTATCAAGTTTAAACAATTGTTGGTTTAATGGTTATATTCTTTAGTACTCATCTATTTAAAATTTCCTATCTTTAAGTTGCCCCCACATGTAAAACAATTAGAATTTTTATGCTTTTTGGAGCTCTCAATAAGAGGAGAGCTAGGTGTAGGAGTAAGAAAAAGAAACAGGAAACATTACATGTTCTCAGTGGGCTTCTGATTGTGGTATTTTCAAGTGGAGCAAATGAGAAGTCAGTGTCTATCAAATACAACAAAAGGACACCCCTACCTGTACAATTTCTTTCCTCCATGTCTAGAGCAAAACCACTGTTGCAACGACATTTGAAACTTCCAATCGTGTTTCTGCACTTTCCATAGGTGCACATCCCAGGAAAAGCTTTGCATTCATTGATATCTAGAAGCAGAACAGAGCAGCACTGGAGATCTGATTGATATAAAAAGTAGCTCCATCACTTTCAGTTAAAAATCTAAAGGAATGTAACTAAGTTAAACTAGGGGATATCAAAATTATCAATGTTCATATGGATGCCATGTCTATAATTCCAATTCTGAAAATGGTTATCTTTAACGAAGAGTGACCATTTGCATGATAAGGTCCTATGGGATGGAGGTCATCTGCTCTGGCTGCCCTAGGAGAGCAGCGGGAAAATGGGGGATGTAAGAGGAGCAGGATTAGCAGAATCTTTACACCTTTGCTTCAGTGCCATCTTGTATTGATGATTTATACTCTTGAGTCATGCTGCTGGTCATTGTTTAATGAAAAAAAAACTGTAAAATTAAATGTTTTTTTAAAAAGCCAGATAATGCGGAACATGAGCTTTACTGCCACTGACAGTTACCTTTGTAGAATGGCCGTCCAGTAAGCACATCTCCTCTGTTAGCAAAGCCAGGACCCCGTGGGCACAGGGTCTCATATTCCTTGGTGCCAGGTTTAGGGCATTCCTCACACTCTGTACCCCAAGCTGCCCCAACTGCACAGCAGCAGGCATCCATGCGGAACTTCCCAGGAACAGGATGGACACATTCATCTTCATCCCATTTCAAGTAACACTGCTCCACACGGATGTCTACAGGGAGCAAGAAGCACAGTTCAAGATTGTAACATTCTCGAGACAATCATGCACCAAGCATCTGCTCAGTGTCTGAGAAGATGACAGACTGTGGAGATACACTTGAAGGTGAGAGACATTGTCCTGACTTCCTGGAGTGATTTTCATAGGACAGTCATTCAAAGACAGCAAACTTGGTCCTTCCTTAGTACTGTAAGGAAAGGCTCCTTCACATCATCACTTAAAATGCATCTTGTGTACTGCTCAATCTGGGAAGAGTGAAATAATTTTAATGACAGATTCTTCTTCCTGAATGGCTTAAAGTTACATGTGAGCAGTCCTGTCAGATCAACTATACTCTATTTGCCAACTTGGTACAACTATAAAAATAGCTTTACAAAAGGAAAAATGTAATTATATTGAAGAATTTTTTTTTCTGGCAAATTTACCTTTGTTAGCATGGTTTTTACCCTGGGTTATGTAAATATATCCTAACAAAGGGCTAAACTACGTAAATGTCATATTTTCTCTTCAACTTTGAAACATACCAATGTGTCAACATGCTGGCCAGGACCTTAGATCAGCTGACAGTCAAGTTATCCAGTCTATAAATAGCACATTTATCTGTTAGCCAACAGAGCTGCTGGTCAAATTACAGCCAACACTTGGTTGTTTCATTGACTATATGGATTGTGACTTCAGAAAAAGTTTTCTTTAAGCAAACAGAATTTTTCATTTCATAGATCTCAACATTATGTCCTGCCCTAAATCTGAAAACTGTTTAGCAGAGAAAAAGAGATCACTGATGGAAAAGTTAATGTAAACTAATCAAGTGTTTACTATTTTCGATACATCAATACTGATGCTTCAAGTTTTCAACCAAAGGCAACATCAAATTTAGCAACTTTAGTCTACTAAAGTATTTTAAGTAAAATTTTTAAAGGCAAAAAATACTATTTTTAAAGGAAAAAAATACTATGGCAGATTCTAATTCTGATTTGGTACACTGAATACAGGTGTTCACAGGAAGTGGTATTGCCTTACAAATGGGCATTAACACCAACCAAAAAGCCACATTCTCTGCTAGTGTGGGTGTGATAGCAATCCAGGAGTCTCATTACCACATGGGTTAGAGGCTCATCTCAGTCATAGCCAACTCTTTCCAACACTGTCATCAGAGAAGGAAGGATCTTGACAAGACATGAAAATTTTGCTGAAGTACAGGTACTCTAAGAATTCTGGCCTAAGTTCAACTGTTTCTAAAGTTACAAGGTCAATGTGCTCAGGAAGCCATTCTGGATAACTTGAAATAAAAACATTTAAAGTACTTAGATACTCAAATAACATTCTGTTCAACAGATTTTGGTATTATCTTGGGGGTAGAGCGATGGATTCTGACCTCAGGTTCACAGTCTGTGTATAGTTTGCATGTCTCCCCATGTCTTCGCGGCTTTGTCCCAGGTACTCCAGCTCCCTCCCACACACATCCCAAAGATGTGCACATTAGGTGAATGGAAGAGAGGGGGGGGGGAAGGGATGGAGGGAGGGAAGGAAAGAGGGAGGGAGAGGGAAAAGGAGAGAGAGAGAGAAATGTATGCCCAGTCACCCACAATCACAAATTAGAAGTGGGTTAGAAAATGAATACAAATTATTATTTAATATTAGAATTGTTTGGGTCTTTTCTATTTCTTAAAGTTTGATTGTGTTTTGGTGACAGTATTTCATAGGAATGGAAATCTTGTTAAGATTAGTTAGTCTATGATAAAATTGCTTCCATAATATGTCATTTTACATGAAGTCAACCTTTCCAGAGACATATTCACAGTGTTTTTTTTTTTTTTTTTTTTTTTTGAGGCTAGTTCTCACTATGTTTCCCAGGGAACCACAGACTCTCGTTGCGCAGGGTACCACAGACTCAAGCAATTCCCAGCCTCAGCCTCCCAGGTAGCCTGGATTACAGGTGTGCACCATCACATCCAGCTATTTTTTGAGACTAGGTCTCGCTATGTTCAGCCCCTGGCAGGTCTTGAACCTGCGGACTCAAGCATTTCTCAGCCTCAGCCTCCCGTCCTAGGCTTGGGATTAAAGTCAAGTGCCACCGTGGCCAGCTCATATTCACAGTGTTAAGTGAGGCTAGTGTGCAGAGTAATCCAGCCTCTTTATTAGTGAGATCAATATCTGTACTTACGTCAGGAATCAGAACACCCTACCACACTGGTCACATGTGGTGTGTGCATGGTTTGCTTGCCTTGCACAGAAACTTTAATATGAGTTTGCAAGCTTTTGGATAGTATAAGTACTCTATAGTTTGCTGCAGTTCCCATCTTTCCTTATTATAACTCATTTATGTTACCTGTCCCTGCAAATATTTAGGCCTGGTGCCCTTGATATAAATCAATTTCTATCACTGCTATTTACCTGTTCTTGTCTCTTTCACTTTTTTTTTTTGGCATATGAAATTTTACATTTTCATATGCCAACCCCATTTCTCATATTTCCAGGCACAGTGAATTAATGTAGCATAATTCAAATAGTATTTTTCATATAACAAAAGTATAAGGATGAAAAACCCAGTATTTTTCTAAAATATTATAAAAGATATAATTTTTAGTGATATTATTGATACTTTATTTTGCTGGCTGACAATTTACCATCAAGATATATTTTCATATCATTTTGTTACAGAAGGGAACTTGATTTCATTAGTTATCTGACTACACTGATACTATTATTTTGTCATATTCAAAAGATACTTTACTTTTTTCTTAAGTTTTAAGGTAATTTAACAATAAAATTTTTTTTTAAATGTTCACAGTTACTGGACTCTGGCTATTATAATTTCTAAACAAGTCCATATGGATTTTAAAGTTATGCTTTGTATCCAAATTTAGATATGCTCAAAAAAATTAACATCAAATGAAATCTACTCTAATTGTAATGACTATACTTTATGATACTTGACACTTTTTCCTTTACTACTGATTAAAAAACCAAACACATTTAAATAGCTAAAAAATCATTGAACATAACACTATCATTGCTTATGCTTTGTCTACAAACTAAAACTTAAAAACAAACCAATTTTCAAGTTATTTTGCAAATGAAAAGCTTACTGTTAGGTAACATACAGTAAAAGAATTCTTTAGGTAAATAAAAAAAATCATCTATAGTATAGAATGAACAGAAGTTTTCTTTTCAATCAAAAAACTCAAGCTTAACCAGGCACATCACTGACTAAAAAAAATTAGGGTCCACTAGATATATCTAGAATAGTTTAGATCTTTAGAAAATAAAGTATTAAGGAAATTTAAACCCTAATGATGGCAAAGAAAGGACCAGGATTGTATTTCAGAGACAACATGACTTGCTCAAGATTTCCCCTACTGTCTTGTCTAAGCACAGTTATGAAGGGCTGGAAAATGCTAATTTCAAGTGCTAGTTGCCAATTTTTTTTTTCTCGGTTCAACTTAAGTAGGTCTTTCATTTGATTGACTCAGTGTGAAAAACTGAACCTGCCTAAAATATCTGATTTAAAAAAGCTAACTTTCAAATGTTTAAGCAGTACCAGCTTTCTGTACTATACAAAAACTATTTCACTTAAATAAATTCACTTTTAAAAGATGAATCCTTTAGTGATTTCTCCACAAAGTTCTCATTTAAGGCAAATTTTTGAGCTAAAGATTCAATAGTTTTGGACTGGTCACTGCCCAAAGATTAAGAAAATGTCAGGGCCACTTTCCTGCATGACATACAAGAGGGTATGAATCATTTTTTAAAAATAATTGATTATGTATTTTTTTCTTACATTGTTGCAGCATGAATCTTACCCAAACACACACGGCCAGTTCCATCCAAAGTAAGGCCTTCAGGGCACTCACAATGAAAAGATCCTTTGCTATTGACACAGCGTCCATTTGGACAAACTCCAGGAAACACCTCACACTCATTAACGTCTGCAGGAAAATGAAGCAAGCAGAGGGATAAAGATGTTACAAAGAGAAAAGTAGATGTCATCTTATTTCCTATATAACACATTCAGTCTGCAGCATACTGTGGATTATTACTCGATTTAAGCAGAAACATTCCACAATGCAGCCTCTGGGTTACCTATGTACAAGCTGTGGAAAATTGAGAATTGCCACAGTTTGTCCCTTAATATACCAGCACAGAGAAGACTAGTGATGTGATATCCTCAGGAAAATTCACTCAGCCCCATAATGAAGAGAAATGGAGAACTCTGAGCTGTTTCCAAGTATTATTCTCAAACAGTAGATGATTACACTGAGTCTTTTTTTCTCCACCCTCCTACACTGAGTCTTTTCATTGAAACTTCAAAGATTTCTGAAAATGATGAATGTCTTCAAAATGTGAGAGTATAAGCTAATTTAGTTACTGCTCTAAAGCTTTACAGTATCATTCAAGATAGACTCACCTTCACAAGTAACACCTTTAATCCTGGCAAATCCTCTTGGGCAAGCTGTATCTGTGAAAATAACAGAACATATTTTTATTTGGTTATGAAAGAAAACACAATGGTATTAAGTTCAAGATACAACATAGTAGAACCTAGGTGAACTAAGTAAAAACACAAGCTGAGTTTAATGTCCTCTGTTCAATTCCATACAGCACATGGCATGCTGTGATAAGTCCCTCAATGTTGACCCATTTTGAGATATGCATACTTTCTTCCAGTTTCTTCAGTTTGTTTTCAAGTTGCCAATTGCATGATAAGTAAACAAATAAAATACTTAAAGGAAAGAGATGTCATGTTTTACTGAGTCACATATTGAGAATGGTATATGGTAGCTAGATGTGAGCTGGCTCCCTTCCTTGTCTAAAATATTCAGGCGGTGAAAATATTTTACTGTGAAAGAATCACGCCACACACCCAATTGCAAAAGTGAATAAACTGCACCGAAAAGACAACAGTGCACAGAAGGTAATGGTCTGTGATTCTCCTTGTTAGAAGGAGTTTTCCAACAAGAAGTCCAGAAATCCTCCTACCTAGTTCGCACCGCTCACAGGGACTCCCCCAGGCAGCACCGAGGGTGGCACAGCATTCTGATTTTAGGGTGGCTCCATTGATGTTCACCTCACAGCGGTTGTCCTGGATGTTGAGCCAACAGGTCCCTTTCAGGCTGTCTGAAAGGAAATAGGAAAGTAAGGTTGAGAGCTCTCATTTCTGTATATCCAAAGGCACTTTTTATAGTATCAAAAAAAGTTGAAACATTTTAATATCATATTCCTTGAACATATTTAAATATATATCATTTAAATATACTGCATACATGTTAAGTCAAAGATTGTACTATATCTTTCATATGATGCAGTCATTAAGACAATAGTATCTACTGGTTGTCAAGGGATAGTTACTATTTCCCAAGATTTTTTGCTAGGACTTAAAAATACACCACTCACTGTGGCAAGATCAATACTTAAATGAAAAAATCTTTGTAAGTTTTACTACAATAAATACTTTGGTTGTTAGAGTTTTATCAAATAAAATCCCCAAATAATTTCATTCTCTCTTAGTTAACCACCAAATATATTACAGCTTCTGTTTTATCACAGAAAAGCCAGTATTTCTCCAATTGAAGATAATTATTTGATAGTAAGTTGGAAACAAGTCTGAAAGATAAAGAAGAAAACTAACATCCTATGAAACCACCACTAGGATATACAGGGAAATATTTATTTTCTTTCAGGCATATGTGTGTGTGTGTGTGTGTGTGTGTATAATATATATATATATATATATATATATATATATATATATATATATATATATATATATTCCCTAATTCAAAAAGCAACATGCACTTCTGGTAAACTACTTGAAGACACAGTAAAGAAATTTAAAACTTACCTATTAGCCTACCACCTGGTGACAACTACTCCTAACTTTTTAGTTTATGCCAACACAAAACTTAAGTTCCACTTTTTTTTTGAGAAATACATATTTATTTATGCTTCTTTATTCAGAAATGATTTAAGGCAGCTGGTTGTTAATTGCTTTCTTCAAGTATCCATGTCCATAACATCTGGCAGGAATATCAATATAGGCTCAAAAACAACTTGAAATGTGTGTATACCAAAAGTGGGTATACTCCAGGTAAATATGAAATAGCAGATTGTTAACACTGTTATTGTTTCTCTTTGAATAACTGATAATTAACTGATTTTGAAGCAGTGACAAGGAATCCAGTCAAGGTGACACAGCAAACACAAACTGGGTAATGTTTTCCTTCTAGAATCTTGGCATTCAGATTAGAGTGCACAGTATCACAATGGTTCTTGTTCACATGCAGATTAGTGTGTCCAGATGTTCACCCTGGAGTCTGCATTTGATAGGCTCCTCAGGTGACTTGTTAGAAGACTTAATAAAACCACAGTCATATATTGTGGCACAAAGACTTGGAAAGCCAAAAATGAAAGAAATTCATTTAATGCTATGGGTGGATAACATTTGACTACTATTCAACAACAAAACAAAACTAGAAACACAGAAGGTGATTTACAATGAAACTGACTGACCCAAGAGGAATAAGCTATAGTTCCTGATATCCTGTGGAAGACAACAGTGGGTAACAGGGATTTACCCACAATGCAACTCCTTGAGGGTTGAAATCAAACAACTGTCCTTGACAGGTGACAGACAGAAGTTAAGGATGTAGAGAAGAGACAGACAACCACTTTGCTTTTTTTCTGTTTTGAGATTCAGTTTGAGTAAACACAACATGGAAATGAAAAAGACTTGCTAACCAGAATTTGTATCAGGCTTTTTTATAAACTCCATAACAGAAGAAACAGAAATGCTTGTGCAAGCTACAATGCATTTAAACAGTCCTTTAAGAATGGAGACTAATTAACTGAAAGTAATCAAAAATATCTATTGAGGTATTAATAGTCACTGTTCTAAAATGTTTCTGCATGTGAGGTTATATACTTGTTAAAACTACTGACAGGGTATGTACAATTTGCAGTTCAAGCCAATAAATTTACCCAAGATGGTCCAACCAGCCTGATTTAAGCAACAAGATTCAAAATTGCCTTGTATCACTTCAGAGTTCTCACTGTATAAACCATGCTTCTTGAGGTTGGTGTTGTATCAACAATTAAATGTCATCAAATGCACTGACACACACACATTCATCTGTTGTGCTCTTTTTTTGTATTATATACACATCTTGCAGATGTAGCTATGTAGTCAGGGGTTTGTCAAGAACTCTGAAATAATAAAGCAACATAAGCAGACTTGAGGGCATAAATAGGAGAAAGACTCTTGCTCTATTTTGGGTGGTCAGAGAGGTTCTCACTTATAACCTAAATAGAAAAAGGAAGGAAATGGAACATGGAAGGAAACCTGGGTGAAGAGTATTTTAGCCATGTCAGACAAGTTCTGACTTATGTTTTAAAAGGATTACCTAGAAGTTATTTGGAATATAGACTTTAGGGCAGAAAATATGAGAAAGCAAAGACAATAATTATGAAGAGAAATACTGGTGACTAGGATTGGGGATTGTTAGAGGTGGTGAGAAGTGGTTGAAATACTAATGAACTTCAGGTACAATCAGGAGGATTTACTAAGGGATGGAGTATATCCAAGCTTCAGAGGACTGAACATTAGAAAAATGTAGTTAGTATTTGGGGAGACAGAGATGCTTCAAGCTGAAAGGTAGAGTTGTGTTTTTGGATACTTAAGCTTGAAATACTATTAGACACCCAACTGGAGACACTGTGCAGACACTTGGAAATTACGAGTCTGACATTAGCTAAGTGGTTGAGGATGGAGAGATAAAGTTAAGTGTCAATGTAGAGGCCATCTAACTAGAAATGCAGAAAGTTATACAAAGACGTCCAAGGACAGACCTTCATATCAGAGGGCAGGAGAATATGGAAACTTCACAAATGGAAAGAGGATGGAAATGAAAAATTTCTTGGGCAGGATGAGTGATGAATATGCCAAATGCTGCTGATAGGCTAAAATGAGTAAAGAGAATTGATGCCGGGATTTGAATACAGGGAGGTTACTCTCATTTTCATGTCCTGCTGTTCAAGGAAAGAGTGAAGACTGAATTCAGGGATGAGGGAATTTAGTCTGGATTATATATAGTCAATAGAAATGAGCAGTGTTATACAGGAAGATTAAAATAATTGTTTTACTATATTTAGTAATTTTCAACTAGAAGACAATTGTCTTTTTCAAGCAGTTAACAGAACAGTATAAGATTAATTTAGGAAGTTAGCATAACAGATTCTAAATCTCTAAATATTCTAATATTTAACTAATTTATATATGTGCTAATATAATTTTAAGTTAGAAATCATGTCAGGAGAATTTTTATTGTTCTAAATTTAGAGACCTGATTAATTACTGATTAGAGCCACTTACAGATATATTTTAAAAACTCACACTTTTTTTCTGGTGTATACTTTACTATTTATTTGCTTTAAAAAACAGAATTGTTTTCAGTGTAAAAACAGCAGATAAAATGATGTCTAAACTTTTAAAAAATCTTTAGTAAATTTCTTTCTGAGGCTGGGATATTCAAAGTTTATCACAATGAATAATGATGAGTTACACATGATGAACAACATGATGTTTGCCTTTGGACAGTTTGGACCTTTGTGGAGGGTCCCTAGCATACCCCCACCACTGCCTAGACTGCTGGTGGGGGTGGGGGGTAGGGTGAGTCCTGTGCCACTGGGGTTTCAGGGTATTTGGGTCAGGGCTCTACAGCTAGAGGAACAGCTCTGTTGGGAGAGGGGGCTAGGTACCTTTGTTGGGGTCTCAGGCTGGGAGGGTGGATTAGTAGGTTCTGCCTTACAGGCCCAACCCTAGTCCCAGTTGGGTCAGAGGTGAGAACTATAAGTCCCAGGATAGCCTGGGTCCAGGAGAGGGCCACCAGCAAACCTCTATAATGGCCTAGACTGCTGGCGAAGGTGGGGGTAGGGCAAGTTCTGCACCACCCAGGTCTTAAGATCTCAGGGTCTTGGGGTCTGGGGTCTCAGGCTAGGGGAGCTGGCCTCTGCTTCCACATGGGCTAGGGATTGGGGCTGGGGACCTCTGTTGGGGTCTCAGGCTGTGCGGGGTGAGAGTCCTCATCTCGTTTACTTCCACTTCAATCAGATCTGCACTAGCAATTAGAAAATCAGCACTCCAGCTGCAGACATGTAGGTGAGGAAAGGAACAAATAACAGCCCTGGATACACTCATCACCTGGGTAGGACTCAGAAAGAGCATGGTTGGAACCACAGAAGATAAGACAAGAGACTAGCTGTTGCAGTGACCTTTGTCTGCCCACAATGTCTCCAGGGCTAGGCAACCAAATCCCTGGTCCAGAGATGTGTGCAATGCGAGCAAGCTTTCCTGCATTTCCAGTCAATGCGTGAGTAAAACCACAGAGATGTGGCTATAGCCCCATGGCAGAACTGTAAACTAGGACATCAAGGAGGAGATGGACCAACCACCTGCTGAAGTGGGAACTTCTCCATGCTAGTGACTGGGAGTCAGATTCCCGACATCAGATCTATATGGGACAGAAGCAGCACCATGGGAATAGAGGAGATAGCCAGCTGGATGAAGAGGCACAAAACCCAGTGAATACACGGCTCTGGAGAAAAGGAGACTATCTCCACCATCACGAGAAGCACTACCGTAAAGGAGCGTGGAGAAGCATGCCACATACCTGCCCTACAAGAGGTTCCTGACATGCCCAGCCAGGCTGCCCACCTCAGAGTTACTCCTGGAGATCTGAGCAGCCTGGTCTGCTGCATTACAGGAGCACAGGTCCTCACCCAGGAAAAAGGATCTTACTTCAGAAAAAAGAGACCAGTGGGCCAAGCATCCACAATGACTTGCAGTGAGAGAGAAAGGAGTAACTGAAGGGGGTAAGGAGAGCAGAGAGAATGGGGTGGTGATAGAGGGGTGCAATACTGAGTGCAATATACTTAAGGGGAACAATAACTACACAAATTTGACCAATGTGTGAAAATTAGAAAATAAAAAATTATTAAAAAAAAAACAGACATGATTTAGTTGTCGAACATCATGACTTTGAAGTATAAAGTGTTTGTTCTCTTTGTGTTAGTAAAGATAAGGGCAAAGGTCATCTTTATGAAGAAGCAAAAACTAAAATATCTTTGATGCTCAAGGGGAATACAGTTTTAGTTTTCTGAGACATTAATTGACTAATGCTGAATTCATTTCCTTTGCACAATAAAATGACTCTATGTGAGTTGGAAATTGTGGCTTTGCAAAAATATTTCTGCCTTACCAGTTCCAACCCACACTCCCCTCCCACCCCCCAAGCTCCCTAAAACCTGAAATTTTATAAGAAAAAAAAGTAATGCCCTAGGCAGAGGGCGGTCTATTTCCTAATATGGGCAGCTGAGCATGACTCAAATTTCATTAGCTGTAGCTCATAGGAAGATGAAGAGCTGGCATTTCCAAAGGAAGGTTTTTATAGGTAACTCTGGACTTGATAATTTTTTTTTTTTTTTGCTTCAAGTAACAAACAGGTACTGTAGCATCTAGCTTCCAGCTATATATAATTAATATCAAACACAATACTACTGTCTGTGACAAATATTAAATGGAAAATTCATATTAGATATCAAAAATTGCCAATTTATTTGACACTATGTGATATGGAAACATCTTCCTACTTTATAATACCTATTTTATTCACTTTAAAAGTGGACACTAGCTAGCAAGATGAAGTGTGGAATGCCTAGCAATGGAGCCAGATACATTAGAAGCAAGAACATTTTACTGGGACAGTTCTGTCGCTGATGTATGCTACAGATTAGATGCTCTGATTTTATGTCTGTTATACTGTCATTATCAAGAACCAATCTCCAGTCTTTGAGATGTATCAAAACAAGTTTGTTGAAAAAGCCTGCAAGCTTTGTCCTCAAAAAAAGGGATTTCCAAAAATAAAGAACAGTTACTGTCTCTTCCTTATAAACCAAAAATTTGAGACTGATGGGGGAGGGGGTGGGGAGGATAATAAATTCTTTCTATATGTCTAAAGCTTAATATCTTCAAGTCCTAATCCTGTGATCCGAGTCCAAATTCTAACACATTCTTATTTATCATTAAAGGTTGTTTATTAAAAGCATGCAGCAGGAATTTGATTGTACTTATGCCTAAGGCATTTTTTAGGGTAACGAATATAAATGAATGTGTGGTATAGAAATGCTTTCAATTTATAGCAGAAAGTAACTACCTCTGTGAAGGAAACATTTCCTAGAATCTACCAATATTTGAGGGATTGACTAGGTTTATGCTATTATGTTTTACTCCTATCTTGATGAGAAAACCACAGTATTACTGTGTTGTAAACATGCTCTGTAAGGTGAAATTAAAGCAATAATACTGTGCATGACTCTTACCAATACAGATCAATCCTGTTGAGCTGAGTTTGCTGCCAGGAGAACATTCACAATTGAAAGATCCCAGGTTGTTTCTGCAGGCTCCATTGACACATGGGTTGCTTTCACATTCATTTATATCTACAATCCAGAAAGAAAAGATTCTGTTAGAACTGCCATGTGTTTCTGGAAAATATTATTCCAACAAGCCATGCTATGCCAGAATGTCTGGTAAACTTGGCTCTTGTAATTTTAATATGGATCTCTGAGGCACAGAGTGAATGGGGAATAGAGACCTGCGTTTATAGCATGAATACACAGCCACAAGACTGGGCAGTCAGGACGACAGTAATCCGTCTATTTTGAAAGGGTTTAGTACATGCATCTTCAATACTTTACTACAACTTGACATAAATTGGATTAATTTCCCCCATAATAAGATGTAATTGTTCTGTGGGACTTTTGGATTTTGATTCCATGGAGAGCAACATATTCCCAGGTGCAGTGTGCGGTGCACAAAGGCTGACTGTTTCTGTCATTTATGGCTCCATGAAGTTTTGGAAGAATTAAAAAGCATCTATTAGAGACAAAAATATCACAATGCTGGTTTTAATTCCAAACTCCTGGATACAAATCAGGAAATAAAAACTGAAACTTTAATGCTAGGAATTGCATTCTCCAGCAGCCCCATCTACCTTCTCTCTTTAGCCCATTCACATGTACAAGATTACTGAGGAGAGATTTTCTAAAGCAGAACTGACTGGTGACATCAAAATGAAAAAAGCTTTTAGTTACTTTAAACAGACCTTCACTACTATTAATCTGATTTGAGTCCTAATGAAATTATATTAACATAATCTAAACACTTCCTGCTGATGGTCAGAAGTAAAGGGAATTAGAGTATGCTGCTTTTCTCAAGTGGTAACTAAAAAAATGTCAAACCAATAAAGTTAAATAGTTTAACACATGAGTTAATTAAAAATAAATACAAGCATTGGGTAAAGTACTAGAAACAATACAGAAGAAAGACTCTGAATGTAAATTCAGCCAGTCATTTAAAGAGTGGTATATAGATTTCTTTTTGTGCTTGGTTAATTATCTGAAACAAGTCTACGTGCCTCAAAACATTTTTTGTTGAACACTAGGGTTTTCAAGTTGACCAGAATAATTTTTTTCTAAGCCTCTCTTTGATTTAAATATAAAATATTATAGTGAACAAAACACGCAAAGAAATAACAAAGAGACTGCAATGCTTACTTCTTAATGTCTAAAGTTAAATATAAATCAACTGGTCCTTGAAAAGGCAGGACACACTGTTATTTTTCAAGTCAGTGGACTTGAAATGCAAGTGTAAAATTCAGTGTGGGAAATAGGTGTGTACCTTTCTTGCTACTTCAAAACTACTATTCAAGAGCCCAGGTACTAATTTAATTCATGAAGGGGAACTTATATGAGGAAGATGAATATATCTTTCAGATTATTTGTAGTAAGAAAGTCTCTAAAAGAACAATACACATTTAAAAAAAAAACTGTAAGAGCAGGTTTGCAAATCAGCACATATTTGGAATGAAAACAACTTGATATTCTTTCAGTAAATACAAAGTAAAAATGGATAGCAAAAAAAAAAAAAGCAGATAACTAATCTGTGGGAAGACTGTGTAATTCACGTATTAATTTCATTTGTAAGTAGTTCTCCCTAAAGGAAAATCAATATCATATATTTTCAAAATTCCCATTTTAAATTAAGCAATTATAAACTCAAAAACTATAAACACATGCAGTGACAGTTACAAATATCAAATATTTAATTTTTCTTTAAATACAATGTTTTTATGTTATAAATGTCATGGAACCAGGAATTGAAACAGTTCACTGTACATTCCTGGAAATAAACTTCAAAGCACATCTGGTTTACATTTAGTTAGTTATGTCACTGGGAACACAATCTAAACCACAGTGCTTGCTGTAAAAATGTTAACTTTCACAGAATCTCAGCTCACACAAAAAACATAAAATAATTTTTTGCAACTTCAGTCTGAAATATCAGAGGAAATTCATTATTACAATTATTTAATATATATTTAAAATAGCCTGTTGAAAACATGAATGACAAGAAAAATTAGTAACTACAGCAAATACACACAGAGAAACTTAGAGTCTGCTGCTAATAATTCCCTGTCTGGTCTTCTGAAATTAGTTTAAAAGAATAGAATGAAGAGAACTGCTTCAGGCAGACAAATTTACCATGTGAATGCAATGGCAATGGTGGAAATAAGGAAAGAGACCCAAGGGAAAAAAGTATCTGTAGCCTTCAAGTTTATCTTTTGGCAAACAACAATGTAGAAATAGCAGTTATTTAGTTTGGTTTCTCATGATAAATCACTTTTATTTCCAACAATGTTATAAACCTAGCGTCAAAATTTTTTTCTATCTCCTTTATTACTTCACTTTCATTTATACAACCATGAACTTCTTTCTTATAAACAACAGATAAAATGTATTTCATATAAATTAAAAGGCTCATATACAGCAGGAGTAATTACACTTTGGACAAAATAAGTGAAGAACACTCTCTTACTGATGATTTGGTATTAATATGCCTATTATTATATAAATCATGCAACGTTCTACTAATAAACACCATTTGCTTCTATTCTTCAATTGTCATGTAAGCAGGCAGGTTCTAGGCTTTTATTTATTTTTTGGTATTTTGCCACTATGTATGCTTCAACTCAAGTTCACTGTTAAAATGGAGGGAATATGCTATAATATTATCAACAATTTGATAAACAAACCAAACTTTGATCTAACTGTATAAAAGACACCATCCACCTAGTACCTTATCATGTGTCACTCCTTCAAAAGCATCAAAGACTGATGCTTTGGACAGAAAAACCCTTCCTAATGATCATCAGCATCCCAACTGTTGCTTTCAGAATTTCCTGACATTTAACAGGAGTATCTTCTATTAAACAAAGTTAAAAATGATAAAAGGTAGTGGAAAGAAAATATGGGAATTTTCCTTTATTCCATTCCTGGATGGAATAAAGAAAAATAAAGATTTTTAATCCCTTTTCCCACCTTCCAATACACTTATGGAAGAACTATCACTAGGACACTTTCCTCTGTTTCCCAGAGGAATTCTGAAGGATAATGGATATTGAGGGGAGGGTGATGAGCGTGCATCTAATAAACAGAGGTTCTAGTTGAATACATTTAAGAAATCTGAGCTAGTTCTAAAAGACATCTTTTATATCTTATTGAAAGATATTCAAAACTCTTAGATTTTTCTCTCTGTTCACCATAGAAAAGATGAACTTTAAATACTGTAATTGGATAAGGAATGAGTGCTCTTTTTTGAGGAGCTTCTGAAAAAGCTTGTGGACAGCAGGGGAAATGGTTGTCAGAACTAAGTTTAGAAAAAAACTGCATTTTTTAGCTGAGGTTTTCCTTTCTTTTTTTCCTTTAGTCTGATTACTGTTTTTCAGTGGTCTCTCCACTTCAATTCAAACTTAGAATAGCACTTTGTAATTGCGTTTCATTGACTTCAGCTGAGTCATTTGTGTTCTGGCTTCTTGTTAGTCCTAACTTGTCTCTGAACTCACAAGAATTCTTTGAAGTTTAACAATGAGATGAAGAGAGAATGTTAACACCATTTTTGCATAATAATATTATTATTATTTCTGTAGTTGCGGACTCACTGAGATACAAGTACCTTCTGAACTTAGGAAAAGGCTAGTCACGATAATTAAATATAACATTTTTTTTTACAGTTACTAATTGGAAGTAGGTATTGGAATTGTGAGTGTCACAGGATGCTTCTGAAGGCCACACACAGAGACTTAAAAGGAACAATGACTTTAGTCATACAGCATATTATTCTGAAACACTTAATACTTTGATCAAGAAACAAAAATATAATCGGAGGCACCATGGCTCAGCTGCTATGCTGAAATGAGGGTTTTTCTGTGCATTTAACTCACTATATGTCTGCTGCTGCAAAAAAAAATGTAGTTAAGAGTAAAGGAAGAAGTTTCTAAATACTATTATTGGTAAGCCCTAGTGCAAACTTTTAAATGACCAAATTTGTTAGATTATCCACATTTAGTTGAGGTGACCATTTTTCTCAGGCACCAAATATTTTCTGGGTCAACCTGTGAAGTACTGCAATTATTTTATATAAAAAATGCCTAAGAACAAGTGCTGGCGGGGATGTGGAGAGAAAGGAACACTCTTACACTGCTGGTGTGAATGTAAACTGGTTCAGTCACTATGGAAAATTGTGTGGAGGACCCTCAAATTAATGAAAATGGAACTACCATTTGACCTAGCAATTGCTCTCTTGGGAATCTACCCAAAGGAGCCCTCAGTGCTTGTACAAAGGGAAAACTGTGTTTGGATGTTTACTGCAGCACTAATTAAAATTGCAAAGTCATGAAAGCAACCTAAACGTCCCAAAACAGATGACTGGATGAAAAAGATGTATATATACACAATGGAATATTACTCATCAATTAAAATGACAAATTGCATGACTTTATAACATGGAAGTACTTAGAAGAATCACATTAGCAGAAACAAGTCAAAAAGGAAAAGACAGACACCAAATGGTTTCACTATTTATGGGACATAGGAAAGATAAAGAAAAACCCAAGAAGAAAAGTCAAAGCAAGCTAACAACCAAAATGAAGGACACAACTGGGGGGGGGGTGTGTGGGTGAGACAGGTGGGAACTGGGTGGGGGGGAAAGAGAGGGTGAATCCCGGGGATTACAAAGATGTGAAATTTATATATAAATAATTTAAATAATTAAAAAATCCTTAAAAGAATGCCTAAGCGTTATCTCTGCCATAATAATGAAGGTCCCCTAGCTTAACACACCATAGTGAATTTTAAAAGGGGCGAATAAAGAAAACAAAAATTTGACAATTTTTATCAATAGGTAAAACAATATGGCTCCTTTCTCTTTTCATATCAATTTCAAATGTTTGTGGGTATTTAACATATGGAACCAATCTTGATGATATTAGTAAATATGGTTAGGTGCATACTCTTTCTAAAACTGGCAGGTTACCTGGAAGAAATGATAAAATTAAAAAAATTTTCAAACAACAATTCTGTTTACCATATCGCTTCATCATCTATGTGCTTGATGTTTTTGCAGCTCCAGAAGCTTTTTGTTCACAACCAAGGCAGGGAGACAGCTCTTACCTTCACACGTTTCTGTCTCAGTCCTGAACACATACCCAGGTGGGCACGTGCAACTGTAACTTCCAGGTGTGTTTCGACACAGGCCATTGTCACAAAGCAATCTGTTTACCACGCACTCATCGATGTCTGGAATAACCACAGAGAACAGGACATGCTGTATTGAAATGTATTGTTTTTATGATCTGCTCTCTTAGTCTCTTTGTATTCACAGTACATTCCTTGATCACAAGCAAAGTATATTTGGTTTTATTCAAATAGGACATTCTTATGTTGGTGGCTAACTTAAGATGCTTTGAAGTCCATAGGCAGGGTATGTCATAATTGGAGAAAGCCACGTTACTACTTTGTTCCTTATTTGCTTATTGTTCTGCAGTGATACAGTAAACAGATTTTTAGGCATAGGCATCAATGAAATACATCAAAAGGTTAAACTCACTTTAAAGCTTGCACAGATTTTTTTTAAACACTGCTGGGCAATACTTGTGCTATCTCTTTTTAGACACTGGAGTAGCATACAGATAGTATGTTCATTAAATGACAGTTAAATAAAAGGTATTTATTAAGATATTCCATTATGTTTTTACCTTAGAAACAATTATTTATTGGAAAATTAATTTGTGTGTGTGTGTGTGTAGTGTACTCCTTTAGCAGTCCAGAATAGCCTGGAACACATAATCTAGAGAAGAAGTTTAAGGTCAAATTGGAACACATATCACACTCATTAGTTCAAGTGAATATAATGACAGAAGAACAAATTTAGGATGAGGAGTTCCTCTTGCTTAAAATTACAATTTTAGACTTGGAAGTAACAATTATATTTTAATCAAACTGTGAAAATTTGGAAAACATAGATTTGGAAAAAGATTTCCTATAATTCCATAACCATTGATAATTTTTTGGGTGTTATATTTGATCTTTTCTCCTTTGCATATATCTTTTACTCCAGTTCTGAATCTTGATTTTTAAAAATTACCATACTCTAAACAATAACATCATTTCCCTCCTAAATGCATGATTTATCAAGTGGTTCTATTACAACCCATTCTATAGGTTGACTTGTGATCACTAAAAAGACTAAGTTAAAGGCCTAACTCCCAAGAACCTCAAGTTAGGTCTTTTGGGTAGAGTGCAATTCAATGTGACAGGTAACCATATAAACAGGAATGTTCCACATGCAGGGAAGATGATGGAAAGATACATAGATGGACATTAGATTAGAATGATGTATCTACAAGTCAAGGATGCCAAAAATTGCTGACAAATACCAGAAGGAAAAAGAGGAAAGGAAGGAGTCTTAAAAAAAAAGAGAAAGTGGAAAGAGCAATAAAGAGCAATAAAGAGAAAGTGGCCCTTTGATTAACTTGTGGACACTTCTGCTTCCTCAGACTTAGATACAGTAAATTTCAGCTGATCTAAGGAAACTAGTTTTTGGTATTTCACCATGGTAGTCCTAGCAAGCTAACTCAAGAATTTAGTTTTACTTTTACTTTTGAAATATAATTTTAATTTTTATCAAAATTATGTATATACTTGCTTCACTGAGTTAAGTAATGCATGAACCATGTTCAGTGTGTGCTTGGAAAGTCCTGTTTCCAGCAGGGAATGCATGTGCTAGTCTGGAAGCTAAGGTGGAAGCAACTAATTCTGGTGAATTACAGCTGTTTTGCATATTTTTAGTTCAGTCATCTTTGATTAGTACCCTTCTTTATAACAAAATCTATTATATGTACATGAGAGCTAATATAGTTTTACATCTAATGTATGCATATCTTCAACTCAAGAGCAAATCAATAAAAGTCATAAAACCTGTATCATGAAAGTAGACAGATGGTTTTCTTTTCTTTCTAATCATAATCATTAAGAAGTAACAGTGACTGGCAGTAAAAACTATTAACAATAGTGATGGATCAAATAACATTCAATTTATAAAACTGCAATCAAGCACACTATGGGGAAATCTAGATTCTTCACAAATTTATTAATATAGAAATTACATTTCTCATGCAATGTTTTATAAATTTGAAAAAGAAACACCCATCTCAGTTATCATGCTTGAATATGTTGAGCAACTAGTGTTTCTCTGTTAGTCAAAATTCTTACAACTTCTAGTACTTTGTTTCCATAACTTACTATTGTCTAATATTTAATTAAATATAATTAGTTATTAACTGCTAGTTGGTTAAATACAGTCCAGTGACAAATTATATTTACAGTATTGTAGGTTATAGCAGTAAGATATATATATATAATAATTAAGTTATATTCATGTAGGAAAATAATAAATACTTAATTGTGTTACTAAGAAGTTTATTACTATGCAATGGAGTTTGGTTAAAATATTTTTATAGCTCTGTGAATAAGTTAATAAGAGAAACTATAAAATCTCTAGTTTTAGTCATTTATTTTTATGTTGATTTCTCCAATAGTCCATCAGATCGAATTATGTCAAAGGCAATTGTGTGAAAATAATAACTTACCAACACAGTTTCTTCCAGATGCATCAGGCTCATAGCCACTGTTGCAATTGCAACGGTAACTACCACGTAAGTTTTCACAAATTCCATTGGCACATATATCAGGATCCAAAGCACACTCATTGATATCTGCATTAGTGTTGAAAGTTTATTACTTAGATTAAATTTATTGTTTGTTGATACATTCAGGTCTAATAAAGATCACCAACATATGAACTGTTTAATTCAGCAAACCCAATCTGCCTGCCTTTCAGAAAGGAAAAAACAAGAGCAAATAAGGTGTAAAATAAAAATGAAAGCTACAACACACTTTCTGGTAAGTCAAAAGAAAAATGAGGGAAACTGGCAGAAATTCAAATAATTAAACCATGTAATGTGCTTCTCTTCATGATAAAATTAATAAAGAAATTTATATGCTGCTGGCTCAAAGTCCAAAGGAAAACTCAACTTGCTAAGTATTATAGCCATCTAATTAAAAGACAGAGATTTATTAGGGTTGGCCTATATAATTTTATGGTCCCCAAAGGCGTGGGATATTTCTAC
The DNA here is from genome assembly GCA_004024945.1 of Uropsilus gracilis. Classification (NCBI taxonomy): domain Eukaryota; kingdom Metazoa; phylum Chordata; class Mammalia; order Eulipotyphla; family Talpidae; genus Uropsilus; species Uropsilus gracilis. Next base: position 33,763 of record PVHY01003633.1, on the reverse strand, counting down.
TTTATTATCATTTTCCAGAGTCAACTAAGTAATAAGGTACTTAATAAATGTTTCTCACTGTTGATAATACGAGATGAATGGAGAGGACATTTCAAATGCAGATGCCTGAGAACACTGTCTTACAGCATGGCTGTTTTATGACAAGTAGTCTCTTACCCATGGGCAGCAGACCTTGAAGATTATGTGTATGTGTGAGCAACGAGCTGGCTCCCACAGGCTTCACTGACACTGACAGTGAATAAGAGAAAGCACAGGCCAAAGTTAAATTTTGGTCACTATGCTCAAAATTTTGTTACTAACCTAACAATTGCTTAGTGGAGTTTGGAAGATCTTGAATATGCCAGAAATTTAGCTTTTCTGCATTATTTTTGGTACAAATCCTTGAAATGTCTGCTATCTCTGGTTTTCAGTATTCATAGCAAAGATACAATGTTACTGTCAACTAATCTATTAGTCTAAAGTAGTTTCAAATATGAAATTAGAAGAATATATGAGTAAAATGAAGATTAACATAACCTTCAGTCTTATTTAAAAAAAAGTGAAACTATGTTTAGATTAACATTTAAAAGAAGTGGAATATTACAAACATGTATGTACTTAAAATCAAGGTTGTATATTAGAACTTTGTTATATTACTAAATTTATTATTATTTTCATTAAGGTAACATTGGTTTACAACACTGTATACAAAATCAGAGGTATAGATTCTTGCCTCTAAAGGTGTATTTCTCAACTTTACTTGGATAGAAACATTTCAGCATTGTTAGGTAAAAACCTTATGTTTAGGGGATTATATAGCAGACTTAATCCTTATCAAGTATCTAAAGGACTATTATTTTTGTGAACCATCAGATCATTATTTAATACCTGTCCTTTAAAGTGGCCTTTTAAAAAAATCCAAATGAGAACTCTAGCCTCTTCTTACAGAATAGTATCCATAAAAATCATGGTATAATTTGCTAGTGATGTTTTTAATAATGTATATTTAAGAGAAACTTATTCCTACATACCCGTTATGGAAAACGTGTATCTACATAGCACTTAATTATAACTTACTACCATAGTTCCATGAGATAGTTTATCTATTACTATTTTGCATTTATTTTATTTAAATATATAGGTTATAATAGAATCATAAAGCTATGCATTTATATCATTAGTACAAGATGGAGAACTGAAAACTGTTACCTCTTCCATCCACTGTGATGCCTACTCCACTACTGCAAAGACCATGGAATTCAGCTATATGATAAAAACAAGGAGAGAAAAATGAAACTCTAAACTGTTATTTGCTCCATACAAACATCCATAACTCTACCATTATGAGGACCTCCATGGAGTACTTTTTAATTAAAAGAAATTTACCATTATTAGCATATAAGAATGCCAAAATCACAGGCTTATTATTAAAAAAGCAAATAAAAATAACTCTACATGTCGTTGGTGTATTGATGTTACAGATTTATTTACATGTAGAAAATTTAAAAGAAATCTGAATTTCATATGGAGACTGCATTTTAACTATTCTCCCCACACAACAGGTAATATGCAATAATACTTACCATGAGTATTGTTCTTTATTTACCTCTAATTATTTTTTAAGTCCACCATAATGCCATAAACTAGATACTGTTATTTCCTCTTTTATGGTGGAGGAAGCTGGGGCACAGAGGTGAAGTGACATCCCCCGATCAGAGAAGATAGAAATCGGGGGCAGACTGATGGCCACTCAATTCTGTCAAGGTCATTTCATGTGTGTCTCAGCTAGTAGCTGGTTTAATATTCTTCTCTGTTATGTGGATGTACCATACTTATTGATTAATCTGTTAATGATTAAGTGAGATTTGTTCAACTTTCAGCAATTATAATAATTAGTATAAAATTCAAATATACTAGTAGGTTAAGGTCTTGGAAGTAAAGCTGATTAAAGGTTATACCCTTTTCAAGGCTTTGATAATTCTCTCCTTAAATGTTCCATGTAAGGAACATACCTCCATCAGCATTGGGGAGAATCAATCTGCTCCAATATAACAAAAATAAAATCTTACTTAATTTTCTTTTATTGTTAAAAAGGTTTGGGCATCCTTTTATGTGGTAATCTACTATCTGCTTTCTACTTTGTGAAATCTTGATTAGGTACTTTTTATTTTTTCATAGAGAAAGGATTTAAACTTTCCTCATTTACTAATGTAAACTCCTTACAAATTAAGGAAAAATATTTCCAATTTACATATGTATTTTAGTCTATGATGTCTGCTTTTAAGCTTCTTTATTTATTACACAATTTATGAAAGTTAATATATGCTCTGAGAAGCTTATTTTTGTAAGACTTACTGTAGGGAACATTCATTTTTAAATATTTATCAACAATATTCAAAACTTTGCACTTTCATATTATGCATAATTCACCTTAACATATTTCAAGGCAAGATTTCTTCCACTGATTCTTCTTAAAAATGTCATACTCCATAATGTTTGTAGATGAACTCTAATCATTTTGCCAATATTTGAACAAAGCAATTACGATTTTTAAAGGAATTACAAGTCATTATATTCATCAGAATGTTTTCTTCACATATTTTCCTTCTGGGAAGTTCTTACTTATTGTGTGACATTTTCCCAGCTTCCCTGGACACCTAACTGTTCCTTCCTCTCTGTTCTCCCATTCTTTGTTTACATTCCCTTTGAGGGACTAATCATAATAATTTATAGTTCAAGTTTCACTTCCCATATTCTCAATTATCCCAACTTTAAGGAAACTAAGATACTGTATTTTTAAATTCTTTTTCTAGTTAGATCTATTCAGTACAGGTCTAGTAAAAGTGTGCATTAGCAAGGGTGACCTTATCAAACTAAGAGTTCAAAACTACTGACAGATGGAAGCTTAAGACCATTCTGTGTCAAGATTTAAAGTAACTAATATTAAGTTCTCCTAAATTTATAATAATCATGTGATTTTTGTTCATTTATCCATTCTCATGACAACATTATAGACAAAGGACAATCCATTCACCATGTACTCTTTCTGCTTAGAAATCATAGGTTTATACAAGTTAAGTCTCCTTACTTTATGACTCTCATACCAGTACAGATGTGCATTTCTTTTCTTCAAGTGCAAATGAAAACAGGACACATCAGAGCTAAAGACGAATGTACTTATCAGCCAAATGTCTAAAGTTACACTCCAGGTTCTTTTACAGGTGTTAGATGACAAGCTTGAGTACCTGAATTTTTAGCAGGACAAGGCTGGCAAGGCTCTCCAAAACCATAGTCTGGGTTGGCACAGCAGCATTCGGACTTGGTCACTGCTCCAGGGAAAGGGCGGACACACACACCCTTCTTGATTCCACCATAGCATGTACTGCGCATGTGAGTATCTAAGGAGATGGAAAAATGATGATTTGAGATAGAGAGACAGAGATTTTAAACCACTGGTTTCTTTTAACCTAAGCGGGCCCTAGATTAGAAGCAGAAACTACGTTATTGCACATTCAGATCAACAACCCTATATGATGGTGATCACTGTTCATATTTTGCAGATGAGGAAGGTCAGGTTCAGAAGGATCACTGAAGTAGATCAAAGTCCTGGACCATCTTTGGTCTTGTCTGACTCCAAATTCTTACAAAACATGTTACAATTTTATGAGACAGTAAATGGTGAACTATAAAAAAAATTCAGATCATAATAAAGAACACAGAAGTAGTACAGCTTCAAAGCAGTGTGCTGACATAGTCTTTCCAGCAAAGAGACGACCCTTATTATAAATACCTATAATCATTCACAACTTGTTGGGAATAATTTTATCTCCATATGCAATGAGTCACCTAATAAGTCCTATGATCTGATATTTTCATTAGAGATGTGAAATTTATGGCTGCATTAAACCATAATGTGTGTGTACACTTAAACAGAAAAAGGCCAGGAGATATAGACCATACCAATCCTGTGGTGAGGACAGTGTTCCTGCTTCCACTGTGCCTGAGGTTGGTATCACCCACTCCAAGTTACACATAAACACTGGACTTAACAAAAATGGGAATGTGCTCAAGTACAACATAGTTCATGATTTCCAATTTGGTTGTTGTGAGTTATTAGAATTTCACCAATGATCTCAGGAGGCATCATGTTAAGAACATAAGCCACACACAAATTTTAGAAGTGAGCCATTAAGAAGTCTATGACACTGGAAAAGTCAGACCTCAGCAACTGCTTTGTACTAAAGGCTCATTAAGCTGTTTAGAGTCCTCAACAACAGGAGGTGTGGGCTGCAGAGGCATGAATTGTCCTGGATTCTGATCCTTGAGGGATGACCTTACTTAAGTTACTTAAGTGTGTGTTTGCTAGAAAGAAAACACAGTGTCTAAGACACAAAGGAAATCCTTGAGAATGGTGGCACCTCTCTTGTCTTTTAGTTTTTAATGTGTCACTCTTTTCATGCTCAAAGACCCTAAGCTGGAAACTTAGTTCATATTATATGATTCAAATGTAATTAAGCCACTATTTTAGCAACAACGACCACCAGAAAATGCTCATATAGACTCTCAGCAATATTGCTAACCTGTATTTTTTCCATGTTATCAAATTTCTCCAAGCTTTTTCTTTACAAAAATTATCTTTTAAGGGATTTTCTCAGATGCTATGTATTATTGGCAAAGTATATATGGATCTGAAATGTCAATTTTATTTAATTCCTCTTTCTTTACTATCAAATATATTTCCTTTAAACTTAAAGCCCACATTAAAAAAAAACAGGCAACAACAAGTGCTGGCGTGGATGTGGAGAGAAAGGAACACTCTTACACTGCTGATGGAAATGTAAACTCATTCAGCCACTATGGAAAGCAGTATGGAGGACCCTCAAACTCATGAAAATGGAATTACCATTTGACCCAGCAGTCGCACATCTGGGAATCTACCCAAAGGAGACCTCAATGTGGGTACAAAAGGACACCTGTGCTTGGATGTTTATTGTAGCACTATTTATAACTGCAAGGACATGGAAACAACCCAAATGCCCCAGAACAGATGAATGGATGAAAAAAGATGTGGTATATATACACAAAGGAGAGTTACTCATCAATTAAAAATGACAAATTTGATGAATTTATGGACACCTGGATGTACCTAGAAGAAATCATTCTAGCAGAAACGAGCTAGATAGAAAGGGACAGAAACCAAATGGTTTCACTACTATATGGTCAACCAAATGAAACTACACAAGAGGAGAGTGGGGACCAGCTGGAGCAGGCGGGGAGAGGATGTGGTGGGTGACCCCCAGGGACTGAAATGATGTGAAATATATAAATAAATTATTTAAAAAAAAGCAGCAGCAACTCTAACACTGTGCTCAGTGCCACTATTCTAATTTAATAAAACTGGAATTGTATAGTTAACATCTTCAGCATTTTCTGTGTAACAGATGCAACACAAATCTTTACACAGACAACTAACTTAACTTAGACAACTATCCCTCAAAACAGTCAGTGAGGAAAGTAGTAACAGAGGTAAATATATATTGGTTAGATAGTAGCAAATTTACTAGAAAAGAAGAAAAAAAATTTAGCTGAGAAAATGGCAAATGATGTTTCTAAAACTGTTCTTAAGTTAGTGACACATGTTAAAAAAGGAAATTCAAGCTGAAATCTAATTATCTAATAGCAAGGTGAATTCTGAGATCCACACTGAAGGAAGCACATGGAAAACTGATTACCTGGTCCTCAAACCATTCTCAGTATTGAGTGTGTGTACACGTACACACACACATGAGTTAAAAAGGATGGTAATTAAGAGAGGAATTTTGGGACAACAGCTGGATTATGAATTGGGTCTGCTTCCCTCACCTGGGTTGAAGAGAAGCAATTGAAAGCTTTGTACGCTTTGTACCTTCCTCTGCCTGGAACAGCAATAGGCAAGTCCAGTGGAAGTAAGGGCTGGGGGTAGTGTGTGTGTGTGTGTGTGTGTGAGAGAGAGAGAGAGAGAGAGAGAGAGAGAGAGAGAGAGAGAGAGAGAGAGAAAGAGAAAGAGAGAGATTAACAGCCTTTCATGCAATTACAGGGCAATGGTAGGTGTGTCCTATGGATTAGATATGTACCACAGAGAGAGGGACTCCTAAAAAGACACATAGCAGAATGATCAACACCATTCAGGAGAGTGTGTCTGAAGTGCAACTGCTAAAAGACAAGAAGCTGGGCAAGGATGACTACCAGGAGAAAAGCATAGCATCTGCTTGTCAGGAAGTGCAGTTAAAGGTGTCTGATTATTGATGAAATACCCCATAGGAGGAAGCTGGCTTTACACTTCCAGAAGCCCAGAGTGTAAAGCTGTCGGAGGACACTAGGAGAGAGATACTGTGAACCTGCTTCCACCTCCTCACCACTCAACCCTGCTGGAGACATAAAACGTCATGTTCTTAATAACCTGAGCTTAGGGAGAAAGTTGCTATTTAAAACGTATATTACTCATCAATACAAATGACAAATTTGATGATTTTATGACAACATGATGTACTTAGAAGAAATCATATTAGCAGAAACAAGTAAAAAAGAAAAAGAAACCAAATGGTTTCACTAATGGGATATATGGGATATATGGGATATAGTGAAAAAATAAACAAAAACCTTGAGGAAAAGTCAAAACAAGCTAAGCACCAAACTGAAGCACACAACTTTGGGCAGAAGAGAAAAGGGGAGGAATGGGGGGAGGGTGGGGAGGGGATAAATACCAGGGATTACAATGATGTGAAATTTATATATAAATAAATTAGAAAAAAAAATTAAAAAAAAAAGTTCAGACTATTATATGGTACTGGTATGCTAATGTCTAGATTAAGATTCTTTTCATTTCATTAAGTATTCATACAATCATTTGTTATCCAGAAATAATTTTGGGTGCTTTGAGTTCTCTTCTTGCTCAGTAAACTTTTCTTACTGAATCAAATTAAAGATGCATTTCTAAATAATAAGGACAACCAAAAATACTGTTGCATTTTGTTTATAACCTGCCTAAGAATCATGTTTTTTCAAGACACTAACTCCAATAAAGTTTAATTTTCTGAAAATGAACATCCACATCACAGTATGTAGGGAAACAAAAATGAACAAATAACTAAGCAAACAAAAAAGAAAGCTGAAATTCAAGGGCTAGCCCTAATAAAAACTCATAATAGTGATTTGTTTCTAACTTCAACCATCAGTGGGACTTAAAAGCATCAAATGCAGAAAACATTATGAAAACACATACAGCACATTACTGGAATGGTAACGTGATCTCTACATAGAGAACAAATGGTGTTTTCATTTAAAAATATTTAAGTGACCACAATTGTGAATAATTAGAGAGCGCTTTCCAACAATTTCTGATGCCTTTTCTGTGGAAAAAAGAATGAAATTTTCATTTGCCTGCAGAATTCCTAATAACTACTCTTGTATTGGCTGTTTAAAGGGAAAATCATTTCTCCCTCTTAAAGTCATTGTAGATTTCAAGAGAATCATTTGGCCAAGAAAGAAAAAGCAGCTAAGTGCATTAAAACAACTGAAAGTATCTGGCATCTCTAAGCCAGGAGGAGTTACATACTTCTCATTGCTGTATTTGAAATATCCCTGAACAAGGTGCTGACAATCTAGTAAGCTGAAATAAATCCTACACTGGACAGAGTGGATGAACTTAACTGGATTATTTCCATCTACAGTTGCTTCCCTCCTATGGGAGCCCATCTCAGAGATGAGAAACTTGCAATCTAAACCTTTTGCAAGATAAGCTCTCTGCCCCCCCCCGCCCCCCCCCCCCTGCCCCGCAGGAGGAACAAACTGGGAGCTGACCTGAAAATCAGGGGACCCTTAGGGCGTAGCTCCCCAGACCCCAGGTGTAAGAGTGCTGAAGTCATGAACTACATCATTATTAAGGAAAATATAGGAGCCCTGTCGTCAGATTCTTTATTTTAATTAGATTCTCTGTGAAAAATCATTGAGATACTGGAAGGAGCTCGAGGCAAGGAGAACTAGATAAGCTTTACAGCCAAGGAATAACCTTGGGTGACTTGTAACCAACTTAGTTATCCTGATTCCCTAAAAATGATTGCTTAGGAATGTTTAGTAGTATCTAATGATAATCCATTTTCTGTTAAGATATTGATTTCTGTCTTTCATGATATTGCCCTCACGTGCTCATTTCTCTCTCACTGAGATAACACACTCACGTACTCATTAGATGCCCCTCCTCATGGAATGTTAAAGTAGCTCGTTTAAACAATATAAAAAGCGGCCTGAAAATCTAAATAAACCAGCAGATTTCATTGCTCACTAAATTCGTGTCTGTGATCATCATTCGCCTGCCTGAGTTTTTCCTGTCTACCTGAAGCCTGCACTTAGCGGTCTTTCTTGCACGGCCGGTCCGTCGCACCCTCCCATGCCTTGGGATCCAAATGTCTTGATTCCCATAGGTAAGAGTAAAGTATGATCAACTGTGTCTAAGAAAGAATTTCAATTCTCTAAAACATACTTTTCAACAAATGAATAAGTCAGCCTGTTACTGCATAACCTAAAAAAAAGAGAATATACAATAAATTGTTCACTCATCCCAGAGGCCTCAGGAAAGCTCTTCAAAGAAAAAAAACATGAATTTATTTTCACAAAGCACTCACTTTGCTATTATTATCATCATCAGAAACTTCAGATGGGTTATAAAATGTTCATTTTTTGGCCTGCCTTTAAAAGCTTATGCTTAGTAATAATGACTAATTTTGAATGATATAGAATACAATGCCTATTTTCTCTCACACTCTTTGTTTCTATAATTAGTTGCATAGTGATGAGGCATAACTACTGAAAAACTTCTCTAGCTTTGGATGTAGTTTTTTGGTGTGTGTTATTTACATTTAAAATTTTGCTTGGCTTAAAAAACAAACAAGTGCTTACTTCAATGGAACAATAATCTCAGTTTCATGTCTTATTTGCTACTAATTATAAAATCTAAACCCATTGTAATTAAATTCAAAGAAACTCAGTTACTTAACTATATCAAAAAAGCTGGGTTTAAGGACAATCTTTTATTTTCTTCTTCAGCACTTCTGACTTGCATTGCATGAGTCTTCTGAAGGGAACTATTGAGGCTACCTATCTTTTTAAAAACTGTTCTACTGGGATTTAATTCACATACCATATAACTTCCTGAATGAGTGTAAGTCAATAGCCTTTTATTTATCATTCAGATATGTATAATCATCACCACATTTGATTTTAGAAAATGTTATGATTTCAAAAACATGGTTTTAGCCATTAGCCCCTCCCCCTACCATCTCTGCTCTAATCTGCTTTTTCTCTATCCATGTGTCTATTACTGATATTTCACATGCTATGTGGTCTTTTGTGGCTAGCTTCTTTCAGTAAACAAGCATTTCAAGGCTCATCACATTTTCACAACACATCAGTACTTCATTCTTTGATATGACTGAATTACTATTGTATGAATATATTTGCCTTTTTTTTCAAAGATCATTTGCACACCCTGGACCATTACAAATGTTTCACTTACCAACACACACACGTCCATCCACCCCTACAGCAAGGCCAGGGGGACAGTCACAGCGGAAGGAGCCTTCGTTGTTGATGCAGTGTCCATTCATGCAGATTCCAGGGGTTTGGCACTCATCCACATCTGCCCAGAGGGAAACAGAAGCCAGGCCACTACTGGGTAAATTCAACTTTATTACATGTAGAGTTTGCCTGTTGCCACTAGTCTAGACTATCAATATTTTTATTTTTAATTTTACAATTTTTGGAAAAATGCACGCTTGTAACAAATCCCGTATCTAAACGTAACTCTTTCGGAACACATTCTCAGAAAGACTAAATGCAACATCACTCACTTTCCCTAGCAGCAATAAAGAAGACTGACATGATAATATTTGTGTTCAACATTAAGTAATATTTTGTTTGAATTAGTTAAGTAAAACAAATTCTTAAAAACTAAGGCAAACTTGTAACTATCCTTCATTTTCACATACCTAGCATTTTAACTGAAAATATTGTTTTGATATTAATTAGATCTGTTCATAAAAAAATAATCTGGGTTTCTTTTCTAATTTTCAATCTGCTTGAATTTATCAAATGTAACCCCACATGCAATGGCCCAAAAAGAAAAATAGCCTTAAAAACAGGACTACCAAAACATGAATATTTCAAAATTTGTGAATTGAATATGCAGATAAATAAAAAATAATTTCAAGAAAGCAAAAACTGGTGATATCTAGGTCATGTTTATATTTGTATTTGAATTCCTTAAGAAATAAAGTTACATGCTATACGCAAAGCGCCTTACTGGAACATATTGCTAATCCCATAGCCTATGTTAAATCCCAGTCAATTTACCTCGAGATAATATCCCAGACATGAGTTCAACTAGCAAAGCTACAACATTTCTTCTTAATCTTGTACTCCCCTTTCTCAAGTGGCTGAGAATCTACTTTTTATTCAGAAACAAAAGACTCTATTTTAATTTTCTGACTGGTGTCTGGAATTTTACTGGACTTTTCAGAATCAGGTGAGTTTTATTTGCTATTTAGATCAGTCTGTGCAGTTGAAGGCAGAGGGCACTAGTGGAGTTCATTGTGTCTACAAGGAGAAAACTGGGGGGTAGGGAAAAACTTGCTTCTAAATAGGAACAGCAACATATGTTCCACTGTAATAAATTACAATTGTGAATATAAACAAAATAGTCTCATTTACTTCTAAGAGATATTGTTTTTGTAAACATAGTACTATCACCTAGACCACAATGTGTATTTTCCAAGGAAGCTTTAGACACCTGTCTTACTGAATTAGCAAAAACTGTGAATAATACGAAATCCACGTGAAGAAACTGAAATAACGCCTGCATGAGTCATTTGAATGAAAAGATGGTTTCAATCAAGGTTGCTTTCCTATCTCAAAGCTACACATACCAGTACAGTAACGACCATTTGGAGCCAAGACAAATCCTGGTTTGCAGATGCACTTGAAGCTTCCATCTTCATTAATGCACATCCCATTCAAACACATGTTGGTGGTTGTACACTCATCGTGATCTGCAGGGGAAGAGGATGACTTCTAACACTATCCATAAGGAACTCAGTTCTCTCTTCTTCCACAAGCAAGCACTAGTCAAATTCCACCACCTAAATGAGTCATGTGCTCATTGATATATTTTTTTCCCTAATACAAATGCCAATCAAGTATGTGCAAACAGTGCGGGGATGATGATGGGACTTCAGAATAAAGAATTAAGTGTCAATATAAAGAATTAAATGAATCTTGTGCTCAGTTGCTACTAAAACCACATAAACCATGAAGAGTATTTTGAGTACAGAAAAGAAAGTAATACATATTTTAAGTGGGTATTTCTTTTGCAAGACAGAATAAAGCAACCACAAATCTCACTGCAAGTGAAATGATTTGGACGTTCATCAGTAGGTGAAATTTCATCTGTTGCTGTGTGTACAGAATACTTCTGTGGTGTACTAGTATCCACTGTACTGCTATATGTCATCAGGACCACAAATTTAGAGATTTGATTATCACAGAGGCCAAACATTTTTATATTCTAAATTGGGGAAGGGAGACCTTTCCTGAGCTTGTCAGAGTTCCAACCCCCAACATTTGAAAAACAGTAACTGTAAATAATTATTACAAAGAATAAGTGTTAATTTCAATTAAATGTATCATACCAAAAGAATATTCACATATGCAATGTGTGAGCATTCATGGAAATAGTATATGTAGTTCAAAATAAAAAATGTATATCCTTTAAAAATCTTTTGCAAGGCAATTTCCATACCAACACAGTTTTTTCCATCTGTAGTTAATTCAAAGCCGGCATTGCAAATGCACTGGAAACTTCCATCTGTGTTCACACATCGACCATTTTTACAAAGAACCCCATTCTGGATGCACTCATCAATATCTGGGAAGTTTAAAAGTGGACAAACATTATTCTTTACAATAATTATAGACAAAAACAGTAAGAAAATTCAATTCAAGATTTTTAGTTTATATTAGATACGATTGTCCCAGATCATGTTGTTTCTGTAGCAAAATTTCCGTGTGCCACCAGTTTCTTTTCTTGGCTAGGTAGGTGTACACCAGTTTACAGTCCTGACTTACAGTCGACAAAGAGGGACAAGAAGAGAAAATGAAAGGCAGTGCGCAATGAGCCCCAAAGAGGGCAGGGTGTGTGGCTGGTACAGCTGTTTTTGACATAGTGGCAGAACTCAAAAGTCAGAGCCAGGAGTGGGGAAGGGGCAAAGTAAGAGCAGAGTTCCTGGTTTAAGAGAAGGAACAGGAAATGAAAAAGAAGACCAGTAGAGTCATCTGTTAAAAGAATTCTGAGCTGAATTAGCAGTTAGGCAGTTTGGTGGCAGTGGTAGGGGCAGCCATGACTTGGTGAGTGTGGAGTCAGCATGATTGGACTATTTGTGTTGGACTAATTGTGAATTAAAAAAAAAAAACACACACAAGTCAGTAGTTGCAAATGACTATAAATCTTCAGCTCAGCTACTCAGAAAGTGGCAACAGTACTGACGTTTGTTGGAGAAATGAAGCTGTGCTCTATGAAGGGAAGAGAAACTGAATTTTTGTGCAGTGAGATACCACTCTGCCTGGGTTATATGTGTAACCTCTGTTTATGTTTAAAAGGAGCACTTCTGAGAGTGTATGAAACGAACCTGTAATAATGGAACAAAATTTATTTCACCCATGTCTTATTTTAATACATTTGCTTTTAAATGCAACAAGCCCAGGTCATTATATTTCATGGAATATTCGCACATGTGAAAGCAAACTGCCTCACCAATGCATGCCTGCTTGGTAGCAGTCCTCTGGAATCCGGCATGACATTTACAATAATAGGATCCAGGTGTGTTAACACAATCTCCATTAGTGCAGGGGTTTGATGTGCATTCATCAACATCTGTGAGCAGCAAAAGAAATCATTACAGACTTCACTCCATTTCTAGAAATGTTTGTTTAAAGTACATTTAGGCATCCCAAATTTGAGAGAAGGCCAGCAGGGTAATAATCAGCACAGCAGATTATTTATAAATGAGTGGAAATTCCTTTCTTCAAATACAGAGGCCAGTCTGAAGATTTACAAAGATACTCCTTATTGGAGAGTTCAGGAAAATTTGCTTTAATCAAAAACCAACATTTTCTCAATTTGAATAAGCTATCATGATTAAAAGCATGGGTTCTGTAAAGACATGGTCATGAGTTCCAATAGGGCTGTAACATTATCTACAGTAGTCAGGACAAGTTAATAGCTTCATTGCTTATTGGAGTGCTAGAGAATACCAACTAAAGATTTTGAAGATATATATTATACAAAGGTATTAATGAAGTCACTTCTATTAAATTCAAAGAAAGGTTATGAAATTGTTTCAACTTTTTTGTGTCTTCAATTACATATATAATTATATATGCACAGGGTTGTGATTGTATTTTGAAGTAATGAATACAGGGCGGAGTAGAAGATGGAACTTAATTACAATAAAGTAATATTTTCAGTAGTTTCAGATTTCTTTAGTCTTAAAATTGGCACACAAGGATATTTTGCATAAAACAAAGTTTTATAGGAATATCAACTCTGATCTTAAATGTGAGAAATGTCACTACTTTTCATTCGAGTTTTCCTTAAACTTAATGCAAGCTCCTTGCAGATTTTAGGAACTGCATGACCAAACGACATTAAACAATTGGACAAGTTCCGAAAAAACTTGAATTAGAAAAGTTTAATTCATCTTCTCTCAGGATGTTCACTCAATATTATTTTGAACACAGGCAAATTAAAAAACTGGCTGGTTGGTGAGGGATAATGACTTGCATTTCATATACATGTAGAAGCCATTAACATATACAATTTCAGTTAAATTGGAGAATACAACAATAAAATCAATTCACAGGTTTACCATTTTAATAAACAGATTACTTCTTTCACAGATGTTTTTGAAAGAGGAACTGTACTCTATCAAACTCACCAACCTCATTTATATAAACAGACTGAATGCAATTAAGAGCTCTTTGGTAAAAGAAGGGGGAAATCTCATTGCAAATAAAATAAAAACAACAAAGAATAACAGGATTAAATGCTTTTTGAATTCATCTGAAGATGTCTTCAACCCATTAAGACTCACTTACATTTAAACTTCTGGTTGATAACATCAATTCTACTGGCCAAAGAAATGAAGCAAAAGGAGAAAACAGTGTAGAGCATTAGCAAGCACATAGTTTGACTTACGGATTTTACAACAGTAACTATCACCTTCTGTTTGCAGAGTGGAAGATTCCTTAAAATTTCTATATATATGTTTAGTATTACTGAGATGATGCAATTAAAAATGTGCTCTATGTTTCTAGACACCTTTTGCAAAAGCACTGTTCTAGTAGGGAACACGAGACCACGCACCTAGCCCACTTGTTTTAACAGGTTACTTTTCAGAACTTTCTTCCCTTGTGAACCTGTTTTTGAGTCCCTTCCTTGCTCTAACAGGTTGCCAGTAGTCATAATTCATATCTGTATCCTCCAACATTAGGGGCTTCACCGAAAGTCCAGAACACAGAGATGTACTTGTTCACTTATCTATTTCTTCTTTTAATGACAAAGAGTCACTAAAACACTCAGTGATTTCACAGCTTGTGACTTTAAAAATCAATTTGTTGCTTTTGTTTTACAGGATTATTAAACATTTTAAGTTTTAGACTAATTATAGATGTTAATCACTAAATTCTGGAACGTATATATCACGCCTCTTTTATACTTAGAAACTCAGATTTCTTCCTCTGTTTTCATAAGGGACTAAGTATGTTGGTGTAAAATTCACAGAATTTTAAACTCTAAAAAAAATAATTGAGAAAGATGTTGATATCATAATGATCAAATTCTCAAATACTAGTTGGGTGAGGAATGTTTACCCTTGAAAAGTACCAAAGACAAGTTATTTATTGATTCAGTCATTTTTAATTCAGGTAACATTGATATATCCCCATTACCACTGTAGTGTACCCGCCAACAAATCACCTCTCATTCATCAACCTAATCCATTGTTCTTCCTTCCCTCTTC
The DNA here is from genome assembly GCA_004024945.1 of Uropsilus gracilis. Classification (NCBI taxonomy): domain Eukaryota; kingdom Metazoa; phylum Chordata; class Mammalia; order Eulipotyphla; family Talpidae; genus Uropsilus; species Uropsilus gracilis. Next base: position 18,677 of record PVHY01003633.1, on the reverse strand, counting down.
GTTCTGTTCTTCCCTCTTGGTACTTCAGTTCTGTAGTTAACTGAGGGTTATACTTTAAGCTTGTCTTTATGTGACTATTAATTTGGTTACTCTATACTCCATATACTAGTTACATTATATGGTGTTTATCTTTCTCTTTCTGACTTACTTCATTTAGCATTATCCCTTCCCATTCCACCATTTTGCTAAAGACAACATGAGATGTACTTTGATCCTTTTTGATGGCTGAGGTATACTTTGCATTGTGTATAGGTACCGCATCTTCTTTATAAACATATATCTAATATATGTGAATAAATGGTGATAGTCAATTTATAGAAAATATTAAACTTCTGAACTCTTTTACTTGGTCAGTGAATCATGTGATGACAAGTATTAATACCAAAACAAAAATCGTCATTCAAATTTCAGTTTGATAGACTGTGATTTTGTAAGTATGTTCAAGTAAGTATGTTGTAAGTACTTGGTCTAGTACTTAAACAACATCAAATTGTATTAGCTAAGCCAGGGCTGCTACATCTAGCTATATCAACTGCATAACCCTGAGGTAATGCGACATCTATACAGATTATGTTAAAGGTAGCCTCTGGAGTCAGTCAATGTAAATCCTATGCTACTGTATACAGGGATCCTGAGCTAAGCCTGATTCAATTTTAATTTGGAGAGTTTAGAATGTCCAGTTTTTCCAAAGCACTTTTCTTTCATAATTGTGGCATACCTACACCCTTTCGGTTGACAAAATTATGATACTCTTTTGCACATTTTGTTTTTTTTGTTCAGCCTAGGGGACAATATTCACCCTCATGGTTCTGTAATTACTACCACCATCTTATTTTCTCCTTAAATTCTTAACTCTAGACTTGAACACTCTTCTTTGCTGAGATGTCTACAATTAAATGTACTAGGCACTAAAATCTCAGTGTGTCCAAAAGATACTCATCAACCATTTTCTCCCAATCTGCACCTTCTGCATATTTAATGACACCATCATTTATCCACATTTTATTTATGTAGTTCAGCTAAAAAGTAAGGAAATGGAAGGCTAAAGACAGAAACACAGCATTTAGGTCCTGAAAGGGTAAGTGATTTTGGAAGTAAATCTAGTTCAGCTGTACTTTGAGAGCATGTGAAAGAGCTTACACCTAGGGGTGATAGCTTGGAAATTAGTTTATGTTCAAAAGACTTAAAAAAAAAGTCATATATTCAATTCAATTCATTCCTGTACTGCAAAGCTATTAAAAAACAAAAGATTAAGGAATCATGACCTTACCAATGCAATCCCCATTTGCATCCTGCTTATAACCCATGTTGCATTCACATCGGTAGCTGGAAACAGTAGGTATGCAGCGTCCATTTAAACAGAGATTAGCATGGTGCTTACAGATATCTATTGTCTGGTTCAGAATAGCTATGAAACATTAAAACACAAGAGATACTTCATCATTATAGTATGCGTTACTTTTCTCAGATTAGATTTTTTAAGTGCATTAGTTAGGTCTATATATTAAAAACTTTCTTTATTCTATATTTTCTTAAACCTTTAATGCTGATGATCACAAAAAATATTCTCAAGACATATTTCACTTGCATTTGCTAAGTTATAAATGATGAAACTTGCCCATAATAACGTCTTTTTAATATTTCAGTAACGTTCTACTGTACATTTGAGTGTTTTTTTACTTTTTTTATAAGTGTTTAGTACTCAAATAGAGTAAACAGAAAATATACCAAAAAGAATAAGCACAACACTATAAACACCAGCCTGGGTGACACATTCTTTTCTCCAACTTAGAATGTTTACAGAAGAAAAAAAGTATTTTCTTAAGAATTTTGTGTACGTTATGTTTTCAATCCTGAACCAGATCTTTACACATGCATGTGTGCGCACTCACAAATACATATGCACAAACACTTTTGAAACAAAAGTTAGATATTACAATATCATTTAACAGAAAACTAAAGAGCCAACACAAAAAGTGAATACTCACTTAGTCCAGTGATGATGGGCCCTTGGCCCCCAGCACCCACACCAGCTCCACCAACTCCAGGAGAAAAGCCATTGCCTCCAGGGATAGGGATGAAGCCAGTGCCTCCTGGGCCATAGCCATTGCCATTGCCACTCGGAGTAAAGCCATTGCCTCCAGTGCCTCCAGGTCTGGAACCAGCACTCCCTGGGATACCTCCTATCGGAAGTCCGTCCATGCAAAGCCTGCGATATTCCTCTAAAAGAAAAGAGGGTTCAGTCAACAAATGGTTGTTTTTCTTCATAATAATTTGTCTACTCCAGTGATTATTTTTCCTCATATACACTATGTTTGAAAAAAATTTACTTGAATGGATCAAAATTAGTTTGAAGTAATTTATTCTACATATTTGATTTTAATTAACTCTTTAGTATTGCATCTAACACTCTACTATCTCTTAAGGGCTTAATAAGCTTTGGCTTAATATTTTATTCTAATGTAGATTTTAATAGAAGATGGTATGTAATACATTTTAAAATCTCCTTATTTGTCCAAGTATCAAAGCTAAGAGAAGAAAGACTATAATAACCACCTCATTTCATTAACTGTTTTCAAAAGGTGCTGTTTCAGTAAAAGCGAAAAATACTTAACTCAAAGCAATTGTTTCCATATTTATCATGAAAAGTTTTTCAAAATTAGATGTTACGTGTTAACTTTGCTTTCTAAAATAAAAACTTTTACTACCTGAGTTTGGTACTACCTGAGTTTGGCTTAGAGATAGAAAGAATATGCCTCATTTTTTTCTGTCCATAACAACATACACAGATACATGTCTTTATACCATATTTCAGAATTTACAATTTAATATAAAGACAATATTCTAACATTTTGACATACCATTATACAATAAATTTTAATTGTACCATTTTTATCCCTAGTCTACTATAAGGGAACTACTTCTCATTCACACTAAAGCAATCTCCCAATAAAGCCTCAGTTATATGGAACAATATAGCAAAATAAATAGCTAGGATATACCTTCAAGTATCAGTAAACTATAAGCTGAGGGTACTATTGAAATATAAATTAAGGCAAAATATCACTGAATGACATTCAAGTTTTGGAGTGGAAGATCAAGAGGCTTTAAAACTGAATTGAAATATTGGTATTAAAATATTTTCCTAATATACTTAGAAAAAAGATTAAGTCATAATCAATTTCAGTCACAACCAGTTTATATCTTTCTGATATTACAAACTGGATATAATAAACTGATCCCAACTAAGCAATGCTATTCTATCTCCCATGAGACACCCACATCTTACTGAAGATGCTAACAGGAGTACAAGTATGACCTGACCTCAAGCGGAAGAGCAAAGTACATTATTGTTACTCATTTCTCCAACACCACATGTCCAAAGAAGACCAGCAGACAGTCACTCACCAGAGCCTCTGACGGGACAGGCTTCAGGAATGGTTCCCACTCCCCAGCAGCGGCCAGGCTCACAGCAACACTGCATTTTTGTCATTCTGCCTGGGAGTTCTTGTGCACAGCGTCCATTCACCAGACCTGAGAAACATGTGCCTGTTCTCTGATCTGCACACATAAACATAAAAATAGAAGGATAGAGTGATCTCAGATAAATTATTTTTGCTATGTCAATCATTTGATGTGCTAAACAAAGCCCCAAATAAGTGAATTATCTACCGAATCTCTTTATTCTCTTAACTTCTACTATGTCTAGTCATCCCTTTAGCAATTCACAGAACACTAACTGAGCAACAACTCCACAAGATACAAGATGTGATGTGGATGAGTTGATAGCATAGTGAGAAGCCAAGTCCAGGCACATCTGGAACTGGATAGAAAGTAACATCCTGAGCTTAGCCTAGACTAGCCAAACTCTAGGTGATTTGCAGATGTGTACTCTGGAGGTTCTGCAGTTGGTTATTCTATCTGATTAATACAGGTGCTATTTTAGAAATATTGATCAGAAGCAGCTCCTTAGATGATGACTTCTGAGCAAGACTTCAGCAAAATGAGAGCATGAGTCATGCAGACATGAGAGGAAAGAGGAGTTCAAAGAGAAAGAAGGGGATGTGGTTGATGAGAGTGAATAGCAAGGTCCTGATGAGACTTGAGAATGCACTTTAAAGGAAGTGTAGAGGATCATGAGTACACAAAACAGTGTTATATTTGGGACATTAAATATGTGAGCCTGGAATCAAGCGAATGGTGAATATAAATAAATATAGGTATCTGTGAGTGTATCTCTGAGGTTCTAAGCCATGAGACTGATTGAGACATTTTTCAAGAACTAGAGGCAAAGGATTATGTCAAGAACTAGAGGCAAAGGATTCTGTCAAAGATTGCCTTATGTCAAATGGGAAGGAGAAGGAAAATAGGGTGAGAGTACTTAGAAATAGCAGCTGACTTGGGCAGGACTACTACTTGGGTAAGGTGTTTGTGCATTATACTAGAGGATTGGGGGTAAAGGAGTGACATAATCAAATATGACCAAAATAGAGGTTGTTCTAGTAGGTGACCAGAGAATTAGGATCAGGGTAGCAAATAAAGGCTAGAAGATACCATAAGTCTAAATATCAAAACTGCATAGTATTACAATATTATGTGTCAATATTATGTGTAAATTCTATGGGTTTGCAACTGAAACTTCATTTATTATAACCATTAAAAATGGAAACTAGTTCTCTCTATATAATTGAATGATGCTTTATGAATGTGCATATATGTATATAAATATATATTTTATATCATTGTCTAACACGAGGTTCTCCTACCACCTTATCACCTGTGAACCATCATCTTAATTTCTTGTGTCCAGCCCTTTCCTGATTTTACCCTTCTCCTCTCTTGCTCTATGCTTTCATTCTGCTAACAGTTTTAAATTTTCCTTGTCCTTTTGTTTGTTTGTTTTCCCTATATCCAACATATAGATGAGATCATCCAGTATTTATCTTTCTGGCTTATTTCTGCTAACAGAATTCCTTCTAGCTCCATCCCTGTCAATGATGCTTTCAAAGACATTCTTTCTATGGCCTCAATATGGAAGGTGCACCACAACAATGCAGGTAAAATTATTACCCATTAAAGATGATCCAACAGTAAGTAAAGTCTATTTTTTTTTTGCAGTGGAATCAGAGTCTACACTTGATCTTAGCCAAAAGGCCGAGAAGCGATTGGAATCAGAGTCTAGAATAAATGTTTATATCTTCAAATGGTCCATAGCATACCTCAGATTGCTTCCAGGCTATCATTAAATAAAGTAATTGGCCTTAAGATACTCTGGGTCTTCCAGAACACTGTTTTCCACTTCCCAAAAGAAATCCAGCATGGCTAAGAGCTAGTGCTAGATAGAGGCATGCACACATCCTTAAAGGCATGCAGGCATTTAATAAACCTCAAAGTTGGACTCAGAGAGGATGTCACTGGAAATAATTGTACCGGCTGCATATATTTTATCTCTTCAAGGTTCCTCTATGGCTGTGGCTGAATAACAGGTTCAAAACAAAACAACAACAACAACAACAAAAAACATAGCCTTGAGGTAGAGGATCTATGTTTATATCAAAATAGTATTCACTCTGATTTGCAGCTGTATTTACCTATTCTTCCTCATGTGGCAGGATAGGTGGGAGAATGAAATAAAACAATACATGTTCTATTGGATTAGCAACTCTGAATGCCTGCCCCAATTGAAACATCTTAGATAAAATATGAAAAAAAAACCCCAAACATTAAAAAAGTAAACAAGTTACACAGCTGGCATGAAAGATAGGCTAAAATAGACATCAACTGAAGTGAAAATAGGAATTTTATTAAGTGTAGCTTTAGGGCTTCAGCAAAATTTAGGAGGGCTTCACTTTCAATTCTGATAGCTTTACAGGGCTCAAGCTTATGAGTGCACATTCTCTCCTCTAATACAAAACTGTAATAGGAAGCTCCTTCAGAAACTACGGGCCCTAAAGAGACATATATCCTCCATGTAAAGGTCACAAAAAGAAGGGGCCTAAGGGACTTATCTGTCTCTACCTCAGTGCAGGGTAGGAGGAAAAAACGTGCTCTCCTAAGTCTGTGTCCATATTCTCTTCCCCAAACAGCTTTGATGTCTCAATTCATATTAGTTTTTGGTCTGAAAAACTTCAAAGGAAGATTATAATATAAAGACCTTCTCAGATAGGAACAGTCCAAGCATCACTGACAGAGGTGTTAAAGAATTCCTATAGCTTAAGTCCTAAGGAAAAGGAGTAGCTATCTGAAAAATAAAATTAAATAAGCAGGTAAGCAAGTAAATAAATAACATCAAGCTTCTAGCTTCTGAATATCCAGGACCATACTCAGTGTCACCACTTCATGTTATCAGGATTCCAAATCATGTAGCATGGAATTCTTACTTGTACCAACATCTTGTGAATTTGTTAATTTGCCTATCAATCTGCAGTGATATTATGAATAGTCCACAAATTTAGATTTACACCGCACACTGTAATTCCTATTTACTGAAATTTATTGTGATTTACAATACACATTCATTTAAAATTATTACTATAAATATCCAGTAGCTTTTACATTACGTTTCTCAAAGATTCTGAAATATCATCATCATATGTGGATATAAAAAAAACACTTGATATTAAGGGGGTGTTCTCCAAATTTAATAAGTATAAATAACTGCTGTCTTACACAGCTTGGAAACTTCTGGTCAGTCCTATACTTTGCACTGAAGGAAATAACCTCACCATTTGGGAGTTGGGCAAAAGAGAGCATTAGAAAGCAAATCATAAATTGTTCATAAACTCCATAATTAGTCTCTTCTAAGAAGAAGAGACAAGCAATCTATGTCCTTCAGACAAAAATATATCAGCATAAGCTAGATACCAGTTGAGATGGGTGGCATAGACAGGGGTCTTCCCCAAAACATATTTCAAAGACAGTCACTAGGTAGGAGTCAGGTCCTATCTTTTGCAGATCTGGGATAGAGTGGTTCTGAGGAATTTCTATGCTGAAGATGGATCATATGAAACAATTTCTGGATTAAAAGGAGATACCAGCTAATAGTTGTGTAGGCACAGCATTCTTGAATAAGGAATTATGAGGGCAAAGGCAGTTGGAAGTTTATATGTTATGTCATAAAGAAAACCCTTCTAATGCTTGGTATATGTTTAACTGTAGCACTAATATGTCATAAGTAATGAAAACAAGTCTATTTCTATAACAATCTCCTATCACCCTCATGACATTCCCAGAACAAGGTTTACACGAAGACTTATTTAAAGCCATACTGAGAAAGAGGAAGCAATTAATCTCCTCTGATTAAAATATAAATCTATCTTGAAACAAAATAATGGTACTCTTATCAGAATTTGTTTCTTGGCCTGACATTTAGTCTAAACTTGATTTAAGAGAACTAACAGTTAATTATACACTATGATGAAAAGTTGGTAAGAGCTGGGAGTTGTACCTTGAAATAAATATGTCTCCTGGTGAATGAGCTTTGCTCATTAAAAAAAAAAAAAATGAAGGGTTCAGCCAAAACACACTGATGAGGTCAGCCCAGGGCAGAATACTAGTGATAGTGAGTGCTGGATCAATAGGAACCATTGTCTAAGCCTTCATGCCCTGATGCTGGAGGCCCGCATCCATCTCTTTGATGGTCCGGCGCCAACCTGGGTTCCCCTTGATTAATTCTGTAGATTCTTGATATTCCTAACATACTTTCAAGCTTCCATTATCAAGATTAACTGGAACTAGAACAATGAAATAAATAGAAGCACTGGGGCTTCTAGACTTACATTTTCCTTTAAAACAGTAAGTTGTTTCTTCCTCACGGGCTAACCTTCATTTTCTAGGACATCCTTTGTAAGTTAAAACTAATTTCCTTGCTCCACCAGGGGCATTTTATATGCTCCTGAAGTTAAAACTGAAACACTAGTTAGTGTACTGTATTATCCCTCTCCCTTTCCCTTTCTAAACATTTTTATGAGCTGTGGCTTGTCTTCCAAACATTTTATTGCAAATGCACACAGGCACATACACTGGCTATCCACTATCACAGAGCGTGCTGCTTCGTAACATCATGTCCACACTTCACTCTGTATCATTGTATGAAAATCTTCCTTATTTCTTTTAAACACTTTTTTTCTCTCCTTGATTTCTGTCTGTCTTCAACAATCTTGATGAGCTCTCACTGACCCCAGAGTCAACCTGAACTCCTTAGCATGGCAGTTAAGAACCTTAACAACAGAATCTTAATCTCAGCCCAAGAGGATTATATCCTCAACCAATTTTCTCACTCAGCTCTCTTCCCAGATAGCCCTTCTCACTATCCCTCAACCCTTCTCCAGCTTACACTTTCTCCTTGCTCAGTGCAGACTTGTTTGCATAGCTCTCACTCACTTATCAAAATCTACACACATGAGTGCTTAGTTCCTCAAGACTTTTTGACTTACAGCATTCATTGCCTAAAAAATTATTTAGCAGTTAATCATTCACTGCCTCAAACTTTTTCACATATTATTATTTTTATGATACACTTCAAAAACGTGAATACTAGGGAATACTCCAAGACAATAATATGTACTGAAAGTTTTGTGAAATCTCAAGGAAATGCACTAGGGCACTGTGACACATCGTATTATTATAAGGAATTCTAAATGTTTACTCTCATTTTCTGAATTCAGCTTTCTGCTGACTGGTGCATTTGCATTCCCTAGGGTCTGTGCTTATTCTATGCACACAACAGCAACAGGCATATCATCTCATACACCTCATTTTCTCATTGCTGGCTGACAGTCTCTCTTCTTGCTTGTATTACAATGCAGAAGTGTGTATAAAAGATGCCATAGATATTATAATGACACTGAATTACAAAATGACAAAAGGGTTGATAAATTACATTATTAAAAATGTTTCTAAGGAAAAGATTATATTTGTTTTGACTCTTTTGTAAATTGATATGTTAGTACTCTATATAAAGAAAGCTCCTAGGCATTTAAAAACATGATGAAATATACTAGATAAAATTAATTAGGTATTTGGCTTTTATATTTAACATAGAGTAAATGGGAAAGTTATTCTATCTTCTAATTAACATGCCCATCTACACTCTCCTGCCATAAAAAAATTGTTTTCCTATATACAGAAGAAAAACATAATTCATTGGTGCTTTACAATGAGTATGGACTTGGTTATTTTCATTACTAAATTAAGGAAGTAGGGAAGCTTATGCCATGCTCAGAATAAAGCTACAGATAACTTACAGTTTCAGACTTCAGAAAAAAATTCGATATGTTCTAAGTCATTATTAGCATTTATGTGATCAAAAAATAAACAGGATGGAAAAATTCATAACACATATAATTCAATCATAACATCAATCTAAGAAAATATACTCAAGATTAAAAAAATCAAAGCCAGAGATTTCTTACACATTAAAATGTTAGATTTTTTCTTATATATGGAAAACATGTACGTATTCCAAATGTAACAAAGCTATTCAAAAATTTTTTAACTGGATCTAATGTTGGTTTTGTGATTTTGGAGAACCATTTTTTCCCCTCAAAGACTGACGTTGGGGTCAGGATGCTGATATGGGAATATATGGGTACTCAAGTTTAGACAGAACTCATCGCACCTCAGGTCTCTGCAGGTCCCACAGGCTCTTGCTTCTGAGCAGCCAGGACCATCATTTAGGGTTACACACCGGGTTAGCAGGGTTAGCAGGGTACCAAGGATGGAACACGAAGTTCTACTCAGTGACATCTCATTCATGTGTTGAGTTGCCTATTCATCTAGAAAAGATTTACAGAGCCCAAACTTTTATGCACAGGAGACATGATGCCACCTAAGGCAGAACCTTGGAGTCTGGCTAGCAAGTAGAGCAGGACTTTTATAGCAAGGTGATGAACCCAGAAGTGAAGGGAATGAAAAATATTATAGGAGTGGTGATTACTTTTTTCCCCAAGAAGAAAATGTGGATTAGGTAGGGATGACTATAAAGAAAAGTAACATGGAATCTTGGACATAAGGGATAAGTGAGGTTTTATGAGCACAGGAGGGTGAAATCCAGATGCTGAGATACAGGGACTATTGTAGACAAAGATCAGGCAGTGCCCTCTTGTAAGGACTTTATTTGAAAGACTTAGGGCTTTATTCAGAGAGGGACAAGATAGAATTTACCATAATCAAATAAATCATTGAAGAAAAATGAAATACATCACTAGGAATCATGATAGTAACTACTTGAATATAATGAAGACTATGCCTTCTTTTCAATGCAACAACAGCAATAAAAACCACAAAGGTTTTGCTTGACAAAAGAAAAGTTAGACATTTAAGAAATTAGAAGATATAATGAAATGAAATTGGATATAAAACATTAACATTTGTTATGGTAAAGTCTTTCTTTTCCTGTGTCTCTTCTCCTTCCCACCCCCGTTCCAATTCACTCTAAAAGATCTTCAGTTATTCCACTTACCAATCAAATAAAATACATACAACTTAATCAGTTATATCCAGAACTGCCTGGTGATAATCTCACTTCTCCACAAACAATTCTCCTAGCTATATTTTAAAATACAGCTTTTCTAAAAGCATGGCCTATAGCATCAGCAAATGATGTTCAAAGATGACTCTCAAATGACATTGCGTCTGTGTGTGTGCACACTGTCTTTCTGTATATTTTAAGAAAATTAAGTCAAGTATTAGCACTTTTATTAATACAAGTGGATCCCTGGATATGCAAGCTTGGGTTGCATGGGTCCACAAAAATGCAGATTTTCTTATAAACAAATAATCTAAACTTATGGTATTGGTAAGTACAACATAGTACTATAAATTATTATCTTTTTAATTTTCCTAATAACATTTATTCTATTTTATTAAAAATAGCGTATAAGACTTGTAATGTGTAAAATATGTGCAATCATTTATTTATGTTATCAGTAAGGCTCTAGGTCAACAAGCTATTAGTAGTTAAGCTTTTGGGAAGTCAAAATTTATACCAGAACTCTCAGCTGCACAGAGATCTGTGTCCCTAAACCCCATATTACTCAAGTATCAACAACATCAAACTCTCACAGATGGCAGATTTCCAGATTATACTATATGAATCAGACTGACTATGCAATTAGCCAACAGGGGCAATACTGACACTAAAAACAGTTTATTTGCTGTTATATCAATTGAAATTTCAGTTAAAATGCTTACCTGATGAGAGAAACTCTGATTCACTCATAAAGAATGCACAATTGCCATTCAAAACTCATCACTCTATGAAAAGTGGGTAAAGGAAGTTCCAAATGGACATTCAACTCTTTCTCAAAGTACACTGTCAGCATGAAGTGAAGAAACCACTCATGTTGGAGTCTCTATTATCTAGGCACATGGTTTTACCCGCTTAAAGTAAGTAAGGAGGCAGTGTAGTGTATTGTAATACAGATACACAGATACAAGAATCAGAAAGGAATGGATTAGAATCTTGGCTCTTGTAACACTATGTCAATCATATACTCTCTCATAACCTTAATTCCTTCACCTTTAAGTCTGATAGTTGAATCCACCACACAGATATTACATAAGATTATGTAACTAATGGGACCTGTGTAGCTCTATCTTTTTTCAATATTTTCTCTTTCTTCTCATAATAAAATGATGGCAAAAGTAATAATAATGGATATGTTATTGAACACTTACTAGAAGCACTTAAGTATAGAGAAGTCAGTAGCTTTCCCCAAGCTCCAAAGATATTAGATAATGAAGTACTCTAAATGAACAATTCCTTACACATAACATGTGTTTCAGAAATGGTAGCTTTTACTTATTACCACTTCTACTAGTGCTTCTTGTATTATGGCTATCAGTACTCTATTAATATTTACAATGATAAAATAGGATTCTGAAGGGAGGATCACCATCTCTCACATTTACAGTTGGGTAGCCCTTAACTAGCCAGCACAGTATCTGGTACATGAGATAGTTTTTAATTCCACAGTCCCTTTGATGATGGTATAGGACTTCAAAGTTACATCCCTGGCATTCCATATTTCCATTCCATCAACCCAGTTCACTACGACATCATCTTTAGTATGTACAGAGGCCCTAGCACCTACCTACTAACACACTCTCCTGGTGGAGATGGGATAAAGTCACTGCAGAGACACCTACTCTCTGTTGAACCAGGAAACTTGATCTTTGGAAGCTGGTTTAGTTTCCCTAATTCCTGTACTACATGAATCTTTCATGTCCCTAATGTCAGAGTCTAGCTCAATAATGGATTACCTATACCATAACTGAGAAGCACTATTTCATCTTTCTAAACAAAGAAAAGCATAACTTTATTTGATTTTAATGTGAATATGCTTAAAACACAATTATTAAAGGTATCAGCTTATTTTTATGAAAAACTATTTTATTTAAATAACTAATCTCCAAGTAAATAAGACATTGACTACATTGATGAGTCAAAGAAACAAAAGAACCTTTAATTACCACATTCTCCCAAAGCATATTTTTAAATCTTCCTCATACCGTTTTGCCTCTACTGCCAGGCAAGAGCAATGTCTTAAGGAAGTCTTCCTTCATTTCCAAAATGACTTTGACAACATAAAACAAACCCAGATGGCTTCTGAAACTGAAGTCTTTGTAAAAAGCACCTGGCCTATCAATTCTTCAATAGGCATACCATTTATTTTAAACAACTCTTTCCCAATGGTTTTATAATCATTGCCATCTTCATACCTGCTTGAGCTGTTCTGTCGTTAAAAAGAAGCAATGTTTTGTGCCTTCAAAAATACAAGGCTTACCAATGCACCGAGAACCATCTGTTGAGGTCACATATCCACGTGTACAAATGCAAAAATAGCTTCCCACGGTGTTAGAACATTCACCAGTTTCACATATCCCAGGAATGATGCTGCACTCATCGATATCTAATCAAGGGAGGAAGGAGAAGAAGACAACTGAGAAAGGCCTTCATCAAACTGCTTAATTTTAAAAGGGACTTTTTGTTTTTTTTTTTTTTTTTTTTTTTTTTTAGAAAGAGTTTGTGCGCACTCATGGTTGATTAGGTCAGATCATGTAACACTGAAGATACTCTTGTTTCAGGTCCTAAAGAATTTCTCACACATATCTATGGGAACTGGGATGAAAGTAAACTCCCATGGCAGTAAAACAAAGCCAACGAAAGCAAAACTCTATATCCTTTCTTTTTCCCTCCCAGATGCAATTTAAATTGGAAATAAGTAAAGATGTCAATGTTTTAGTTTACATTCTATATCAATTATGGAATTATCCTACTAGGGTCTTACAAGGATTTTATTTTAAAATATGGAAGAACTACATTAAAAATTTTACAGCAAATTTCACGCTAATTATTTGTACCAATGGAGGATGGCAAGTCAGTTTTTGTTCTATTTGGCTTCAGGATAGGTCTTTGTACTTACAACTGAATATGGATATATTTGACATTCTGGGAATTGACTGTAAATCTAAAATAAGACAGAAACATGGTGAACGGCAAACTTGTGAGGCTTTGAGAAGTATCCACTTTTCCTATTGTAGCTCCCTGTACTGATCCATTCAGCTGACTCAATGCTGGGAATAGTTTATTCCCTTTCACATTAATGAAAGATCTGCTTTCTTTTAAATTTTCCCTAAAGCAGAAAATATGCCATATATATATTTTTTTCTTTTAGTTCAATCAGCAGCAAAGAGGCAGAAAGTGAAAGAAAACTACAATTAAGCACAAAGAAGTCAGTTGCTAATACATTCTTAAAGGAATAGAATGATTGAAGAGAATCCAGCTTCTGGTGCCTGGAAGCTGGATGGCCCTTTTCAAGGAACAGAATGAGTGAACAGCAAAGACAAGGAAGAGTGATAAAAGCCATAAGCATAGAAAATTACTAAAAGTAAGCCTAAGCTTTTGGTTTCTTTTTGGTTAAACATATATATTAAAATATATCAATAAAAACACAAGAAAATTATATTTTTATTGAAAATACAAGGAAGGAAACTTTAAACCCTACAATTTAAAAAAAAAGTGACTGGCAATGCCTTTACAGAACCCTTCCACTAGTCTTATTCATTTCTACCCTGCCTCTCTTTCCCCATCCCCATTTTTTCTGACAAGTAACTCTTGCCTACAAACTCTATCATGAAATAACTATATGCTTGTGTGTCTTCTTGGAATGTCCTTATAAAAAAAAGTTACCAGACTCAGACAGTCTCTGAAATAATATCTTCATTTGAGGCTTAACAGTTAGCCACTGCAGACACAGTGGTACAAATCAACCTCTACCAATTCCCCAAGAGAGGTAAGAATTTTAACATGAATTGACTCCATGAGGACCAAATATATAATGTGGTGAAAAGAGTAACCATCAGACTGAATCCAACAAAATGAAACCATGTGTGTAAAATTAGGACCTGTTGCATCTTGTGTTGCTATCGCAGAGCAGTGCATCTTAATAAAATTGAACGTGGAGTCAGAGAAGAGGGGAAAGTAAAACAGATAAGTTTCAGTTGTTCAATAAGCTGAGCAATCACTTCTGGATAAGGAAAACAAAAGAGATAACAGCAAAGAGGGGAGCAGCAGGCAGGACAAGAGTGAAGGACCACAACTTGCCTAGTCCTCTTACATCTAAAGCCATGTCGACAATCAGGGCCCTTTTGGAGGCCTGGATCAATTCAAATTCTTAAAAGGACTTTAAGTCCTCCATTTAACCATTAACTCTTATTTCCAGGCATTTCCTTTTATAATAAAGAACTTCTTTGTGCTCTATTTCCAAGTGCCCTTCTTGACAACAAAAAAAGAGTAGAAAAAAAAAAAAATCAATGCTGGCCATACTTATGAAGGAAAAAAATCTGGAACACAGAAGAACACATGGAATGATATTAAATTTGTGGTTTTTTGTATTAAATATTTGTGTGTGTGTGTGCAAAACTCTGTTTCACAATTCTCCTTAGAATTAACTGGGAACTTTAGTAGGTTAGCTTCAAAAATAATTATATGTAAAAGGCTCTCAGCAAAATATTTAAGGATTCTTTATGAAAATAGGAATGCTTTCCAGTTATTTTTTTGGGCTAGACTCCACCCATATTTTAAAAATAAAAAAAAAAAGGGTGCTTTTGTTTTGTTTTCCCTTTTTACTGAACAAAACACCCTGCATTTTTAATGTAGTTGTGCCCAATATTCATTCATCTATTTAAATTTAACATTAATTTCTATGTTAAGGGAAGAGCATGTTTAGTTTTTTAGATTATTTCTATTTTTCCTCAATTTATTTTTATTTTTTACACATTTTTTATCAAGTACACATATTTTATTTTTAAATTTTTTTTTACAACATTACATATCACAGAATTATAACATTACTTCTAGATGATCATAGATCATGGTCAGATTTGGCGGTAGCATTTTTGCAAGTATAAAGTGTATACTGCACCTAAGTATAAACAAGTGTGCCTAATGTTGACAAGTCTATTCTTGAAAAAATGTAAAGTATTCACAACGGGAGTTGGCTTCATTCATGTCTTGAATAGTCAATGTGTCACTACCCACCTCCTCTTCCCTTTAACTTTTTAAAAAATATTTATCAGTTTGGAGGTTTTGCTTTACAAACATCAGAAAAATATATGCAAACTGACATAAACAGAAATTTAACAGCCTATGTATTTGGAAGTTCACAAGTGGCATGACTGCAAGACTGGTTTCAGTTGATCTCTCCTTTTCAGTTTTTATGAGAGACCCTCAGCTCTGCCCTTCTCTGTACTTTGACTTACTCTAAAGACTGCCTTCCTGATGGAAGCAAAATGGTTTTAGCAGTTCTGGGCCAGACCTTTGACAAAAGAGAGGGTGACTCTTTTGAAATGAGAAAACCTTTTCCCAGGTGCACTTGCCATATCCTCCCTTTTGTGCTAGAGTCTTGAATTCAATCAGCTGGCAATCTCTGAATGATTCCTCTTGCCAGGAGTATTAGCTAACTTGCACAGGCTTGTAGTCCTTAACCATTGCTGTGGCAAGCGGAACACAGGTAACTTGAAACTAAAAGCAAAACCAAACCAGGTTGGGTTAGTATACTTGAAAATATGGCAGAGGTGAGGAAGAGAAAATATAGCAGAATGGTTGGGAAGCTGGCAGAAGATACATTTTGCTGATTAACTATGTGCCAAGTGTAGGAAAAGCTTTCCAGGGACATTGACTTCTGTTTTCAGTGAGGAATGGAGTTTAATCAAGTGTAAATAGTACTTTAGAAAGATAATGTGCTTAATGTGGATACTAGTCCATGGATAAATTATTAGTCTGAGGCAGGTTTTATGACAGAAAAGAGAACCCATTTTTATGAAATAGCTAGGCAAAATCAATAGGACTTTGTCACGATATTTATCTCACACAAGGGTGATGACAGTAAGACTACTTGGGAGAATGGGAGACAGAGGAGAGAACATATTTCGAGGTCTACTTAATTTCTGGATGTTTGGAACTTGACTTATTTTAGAGAAATAGGTAGGAACTCCAACTATGCAGTTAAAATTTGATACCCAGAGAAGGGATAAGTGGAAGAGATGTACATTTATGGTTTATCACTAATTTTATGGGTTACATTTCAAGTGGTAGTAGTAGATGTGATTTCCAAGGAAGGAACTTAAATGAAAGTGTTGTATCTGAGAGCTTTGAAAACCACCACAATCTAAGGAAAAGACAAATGAAAAAAGGAAGGACCAGGGTGGAAGTGAGGGAAAAACAGTCAAAAAGGCCGCAGTTGTGAAGTGTGGTATATGAAAGGGTAAAGAAAGAGAAGGATTGGAAAGTATTTGATAATTTCAAGAAACAGAACATGAGTTTTGTAAAAAAGAAAACTAGATCTAAGCAAAACCATCTGACAGGTTTCTGATTGCCAAACCACATAACCTCATATTTGTCAACCAACATTTACAGTAAATCTTACTCTAAGCAGAGTATAATGAATAATTTGGTAAGTAGTGCTAAGTGTGATCTCAGATATCACTGAATTTTAAGAATATTGCCCTAGAGATTCTGTCTACTCTAACATGGACATGTCTTACATAAAATCAGACCACGTAACAACTATGTTAAAGAAAACTTAGAACAAAGAACACTTGCTTTAAAATGTTCTTCAAATATATTCTTTTTATCAATGCCAAGGAATTATATATATTTGGTGTATTGTGCATTATTTTTTTGTATAGGTTGAAGTGGATATATTTATACATTACATTGAACTACTAAAATACTGTTTGAAATTATTAAGATTTATGACTAAATTTTCACTGCAATAAATTGCTATCTATTTAAGCTTGCAAGAACAGATACTATTGAAATGATGAGCTGTAAAGGGAAATTAATGTTTACTTTTTCTTTTAAGATTTTGAAAGCATGGTGTGTATAATTTATACTCAGCATTTCATTCTATACTTACAACTAGCTTTATTAAAATATAGTAACTGCATGGTAATACAATTCACCCACTTACAGCTTAGATTTGAATGTTTTTTAATAGTCATCATAGGGTTGTGCAACCAATTGCTTTGATGTAATTTTAGAACATATTCATTCTTCCAAAATTAATACCATCCTATTAGCAATCACTCTCTCTGCTTAACTCCAACTATTGGCAATAGTTGGTTTATAATTAATAATAACCAATCTCGCTCTATAGATCTACGTGTTCTGTACATTTCTTATAAATGGAATAAAAATGTATATATTTTGTGATTGGCTTCTTGCACTTAGTATGTTTTCAAGATTTATTCATTTTATGCCATTTATCACTTAATTGTGTATCACATAATGATGTTTCAGCCAATGAAGAACCAGCTATACCACAGAGTTCTCTATATAAAGTCAAGGCATACACCACCTAGGTTTGTTGTACTTTATGACATTTGCACGATGATGATGTCACTTATAAAACATTTCTCAGAGCATATCCCCATTGTGAAGTGATACATAGCCATTTCATTCTTAATTGCTAAATACTATTCCACTATATGGCCACATCATATTTTATTTCTCCATTTGCAAGTTCATAGATATCTAAACTGTTTCTATTTTTTTTTGTTTTAGCATTTTCATGACTTTATTAGATTGTAACTTGTACACTTGAATTGGCCAGAGACAAATGGAAACCATTAACTTTGTTGAATTTAATATTTGGCCTTGAGCTTTATCATTGGCAAATCTTTTAAGAATTAGCTCCTGAATTTGTTAGTACTTTTGGAAAGTTGTTGGAGGCATGATGTCACCTGTGAAACTTTTCCTTTTGTTTATTAATTTAAAAATTCAATACAAAAACATTTTCTTTTCTTTATGACGCTATTAAAGGTTTTTTTTTTTTCCTCATCATGGTAATAATGTAAATGGTCACAAATAAATCCCTTTTTACATTTGTTGTTGGGAAACTCAGAACTAAATTTTAAGTTATCACATTTGTGCTGAGTCCTTTCTTTTCCAGATTTACATTCCTGCTTTAATATAGTCTTGTTTTTCTGATTTAATTTATCCTTTTTGATTTTCCATGTGTTTCCTTTTATACTGGAATAATATGGAATATAAATGAATAACACTAAATTTATAGAGTGTGTTTGTGTTTTCTTTTTTTTATTCATTTTATTGATTTGTCACAATTGTGCATTAATTGATCCCTCCTCCTCCCTCCATATCCCCCTTCCTC